>WSZQ02000005.1:730355-752310 GCA_019419845.2 Weissflogia rhopalogaster | reverse complement strand
TTGTTTGGTACTCGTTCCCATCTAGATTTGCGGGCTGATCTTCTCCAGAAGTCCATTTCGAGCGTCCTAAGTTTGTCGATATTTATCGATTTGGAAATATCGAAATTAGTTAGTAACGTCATCTCTTACTAAATATTAGAAATAATGCATACTCTAATTCACGCAATCTTTTTTTGGACTGTGGGTCAAAATTAAGAATAATCTGAATAGGAAAGAATAACGTATGGTCACGAGTGGGCATGGAAGACCCCCTTTGAGATTTCCCATGTGTCAAATGAGTTACTAGAAATTAGTTAATAGGTCACTCAGTGACCCGTTGGTTATATGTTGCGAGCCCTACAATTTGGTACGTTCCTGACAGGTTTCCGTACAAGAGAGGTTATTCAAATTGGTTATTCAACTCGGGGGCATTGATATAGCTGCAAAAATGTTTGTCGCGTACTTCCAGTTTGGCGCCCCTGATTTAGTGCAATAGGTACTTGTGTCAAATATTAAGAAGATGGCTCTCAGCCTGTTAATACGTTCAGAATCGTTCTCATAAGTCTGTATAGATATTCCGAAAATTATCGTAATCAAAATATCGATATTTATCTTTTTTTTTTTCGTAGACCGTATAACTAGATTTCCACACAAATATCTATTAACGTGTTTATCATGTTATTGAAAAACAAAACAAGTAGTTCTAATTAAATAATTATCAAAAAATACTTTATTACGTACTTAGAATGAATTGAGGTAAGATATCTCATATCACACTTGTTGCTATAAGGAATTTTATCTACTTAAGTTGATCAAACGTATAATATATGAATATATAAAGAACTAGCTCTGAAATAATTTATTCATAGTTTCGATTTATACATGTTTACACAGTTGACACGAAAGACTGTAATATTTATAACTGATAACCAACATGTTTTTCTAGTAGCTGAACATTGCTTTTTTTCGCAAACGTGTTGTGACGGTTGCTTCGGTGGTCGGTTTATATTTATAGTTGTTATCAACGTGAAAATTCGAAATATGTCAATTTTCATTATTGCGAATAATAAAGAGTAAAATTTAATGTTGGATTTACACCGAAAGCACGAAACAACGAAAAAGTCCATATTTTATTAAGTGTATGAGCTAAAATTATCGGATAAAAGTATCATTTTTTCAATTGTTAATTGGAGATCTGTGTATTCAAGGTTGGGTTATTAATGTTTATTAGAAGGATTTTGTAATTTGGCATTTCAGTCCTTATTAATGTCATATGAAATTATTGCAAGACAAAAATACTATTTACTTTCAATGCATCCTGTCTTGTGGAAGTTGTCGGTTCAAATCCGGTGGGGGTGTTATTATTTTCGCTTTTAATTAACGCAAGTTCATGGTTAATATCTTAAATTGTCTCGTGACTTTCGGAACACGTGCAGGTTCCACTGTATTTGCATAATATACCTATTTCCAAATTTTAGTGAAATTAATGATTGTATCCAAATATGAATACATACGAACATACCATGGACGAATTAGCATCATTAATTAGAAATATAAATATCTCTTCGCGCCATTTAGAAAACAATCTATTGCCTAATATATTAAGTCGGTAATAAATCTAGCTCATCCAAGCATTGCTTAAAATTAGCAACAGTAGGCGATGTCAAGCGCCTTTCTTCACCGTGTTCACGAAGATAGAATTGTAGCGGCGGTGCAAATAAATTAGGCAAATGCCGCGCGCAATCAGCATTGCAAATTGCATCAAGTATGTTGGTCGGGATTGCGGGCGTTGGTGTGGTGTGGAAGGCGCCGCCGGCGTTACCACCACGCCACGATGACGGTTGGATTGTGGTAGTAGCGCGCACACAATCAATGCGATCTAATCGAATCAACGCAACGCTCCGAATTAGATTCGCACAGGGGCGAATACATGAGCTTCGGCGCTTGATAAATGGAAATGGCATAATCACTTGCAACGCTTGTTGCGTTTCGCGTGCGTGCGATATATCGTTTTCAATTTGCCATCGTTGGAATGTCGGCCCATCATGCCTAGTTTTAGAGGTAGCGTGCGGATTTGCGTTATCATTACACTCGACTTGCCTTTCATGTGGCAGGTGAAATGCTAAATTGCGCCTATTCATTTTCGTCCTGTTTGGGTTCAATTGTGACCGCAGGCAATGAGGTGTGTTTTTGTTTCTGGTTTTGATAAATGGCGAATTACGACTGAATAATATAATCTTCATTTTCAGACCGTGGTTAAAGGAAAGTATCTGAAACGGAAAAATCGATACCAATTTTTAACATTCCCAATTACTACATTTTTATCGTGTTACAAAGTTTCGGATCTTATTATCAATTTCATCCACAACATTTACTTCGCATGCATCAGAGCTGAACACATGATACGTTGTAATTTATAATTTTCGCCAATAACACAAATCTATTATAATAGAATTTGAATAGAAAAGCCGCACAAACAATCTTTAACATTATTAAAACTCCATTCATTTATAATTTCCAATTACTTTGAGTAATAAAACCGAACGTTGTTAATCTTCGTTTTTAACATTTTATCTAATTTCTGACACACTTTTATATGATCAGTTTACTCTCATTTTATTGACACTTCACATAAAGTAATGTTTATTGCCTAATAAATAAATAAATATGTGCTGCAACGTTGAAAAGGAATAACGACCGACCTGAGCGAGCGGGTCTATCAAACACTGTCACGCACCACGCTAGCTAGAACATTTTTCCGTGCATTGTGCAAATGCTCAACAATTTCCCACACGCATTTCAGTGGAGTTAGCTATTTCAATAATTATGGTTACTGCGTTGATTTGATATTTCACACTTGTGTTTCTAGCATATGGGTATTGTAAATGGACTAGTTGTAGATATGTTTTCTTTCAAGCATTGCTAATACAGAGAAGCCTGTGGTATGCGTACCAATTTTCCAACATTTCCAGATCTGTTGGTTTGCGTGTTTTAGGTAATGTAAATTAATGTCTTGTTTTATGATGACTTATTTGATGGAATCAGCTATTTCATATGTGAAGATTTAAAAATCAGAAACAATAAATGTCTTGCCTGATATGATATATGCATTGTTATTATTTAATGATTCAAATCTCATAAAACTTGTATGAACCTGAAAGTTTTTAATTGCCGAACAGTTTTCGTGTAAAATGCCTCGCTTGCAGTTGCTTACCTGTGCTAAATACGAATGCAACGCAACGTGCCTAGGCATATAGATAGAAAATATAGAAATTTACAACGATTGCAATTTATTGCGCTGATAAGTTACAACGCAAATATCCGCGCATTGATTTCCTCTTCGCGAAAAAGCAAACATGGTGAATTATTGCAAATTGTCGAAAAATAAGCTAAAAATTTAATAAAGGTTTATACAATTATTTACAATTGTGCTCAACAATAATTTAATGCCGTTTCCTTGTTATCGTAATGTGCTCAACCAGAAATATGCTTACCCGAACCCAATCAATAGTTATGCATACTGGAATTATGAGTTTGTGCAATGAGCAACGTTAATTAATTAATACTTTTTTATTTGCCATTCATTCAACTAAACTCTGCGTTTATGCCGTTATAAAACCCGGTTATTTACCCTGCGATAATGAATAATTACTCGTTTCGACATTTAGGTTACATTCACAATTGTAAGGCATCAGACAGTTTAGGATTTCATCTATATTTTATGAAAGTTTACTTCTTTATTTGTAAAGTTGTCTCTAAAGTGCTGATGCAAATATGAATTCCTCTATGAAATTCCAATATTCCTTGTGATTTTATTATTAAGTCTCTTGCTGTGATTCATTGGAGAATACGGATGCTGAGTTTACGTCGGCTCCAGCTCTTATATCGATGCCGCCGCCATCCTCGGTGTTGTTTTGCGCTGGGGGGAATTTTATTGCATCATCTGGGATTTGATCGGTTGTTGTGTTACATTTGTTTGCCGACATTCGAACGTCCAAATCCATCGATGTGCAATTAGCAGCTGTCATTTCCGCGAACACAATCCGATCCTCGTTGGACGGAGGAGGACCACTCGCCGGATCGGAAATTGTCGGTGCTTTCGCCGTGATGCTGCTCGTGTTATCATAGCCGAAAACCTCTCGAATGGATGTGTTCAAATTGTGATCGTCCGTGTATCGTCGCAATAGAAGCGCAAGGCGTGCGAATAGCGCATCCGCGTCCAATTCGGCGCCGACGGCGTCGATTTTTGCGCTCAGGTTTCGTAGCTCTTCGATTATCTTAATATTATTTTTATCGATTGACCCCATGTCGTCGGGCTGCTTCTGCGGCTGCTGCTCGGTCACGTTCGCCGTGGAGATCAGGCTGCCGACCGTACGAAGCGCGTCCTGCAGGGCTTGAACTTGCACTTGACTCACGTTTCTCTGTAGGTCCTCTCCAAGATCCTAGACAAATACTCCTTTAATATTGATGACATTACTATATAGTAAGTGTTTGATTATTTAATAACAGAACAATAATGGGTCAGGAACACACATTATAAGAAATGAATGTATGCGAATAAGAAGGTGGAAAATAGTCGAGTTATTGCAACAATGACGCGTGTGTTTTTTTATAATAAAAAGTGCTGGAAATAATCAAGAATTTAAGAAACTGTAATTTTATCTGTAGAGTTTCCAGCAAATGGCAGCTCTTTCGTTCGTATGTTAATCAATTATATAATTATTTTCTTGAATTAATGGGTATATAATGGCTGCAAAGCACATTAATAGATGTTTTCGGCGAATTTATACTCTGGAGAAATTAAAATCTCGCTTTATTAGCATACATTTGACAAAGAAAAATTATTTGTTATAATGGATACCAAGGGCAATTAGTATACTTATTTTAGTATACTTAGTATTTCCAAATGTCTTATTTTGGGACAAATCGGGATTTATAGATTTTATAAAATAAATTTAAGACTGGATTTTCTAAACTGCTTTCGAATGAACGCCGTTTTTGGCAAAAAAAAGTTGTCTATCACATACAGAGTACGTGAGGAGAGTGGAGCGCATTAAAATATCAAGGAATTTAAAATATAAATATAAAATATCAAACATCTATCTGTGTAAATAAAGGGAAAAAAAGGGCAAGGCGTGCTTCAGAGGAATAAGTACCGACAAGCACGTGAGAAACAAATATATAAGTGGAAGAGAGGACCAGTCAATGAAATTGTCCACAAAAGCGCATTCATCCTAGAACAGTGATCGGCATCCTTTTGTCTAATTGTAAGAGGAGTAAATAAACTCCCATCAAGGGGCACAGCATCACATCCAAAAAGCTGCTGATTGTCGTCCGTTATCCTAGGGTTCTAAATAGAAAAATCGATGATACAGGACTATATTATGGGTTTGGAGATAAATACATCGGTTTAGGTAGTTGCGTTATTTAAATGTAATGATCCGTTAGGCAATTGCACATCTGGACTGTTAGTATTTATTAACTTGAACTTGAATAAGGCATGTATCCAATTTCTGCCTTGAGTATCTCAAGTTTATAAGGTTACTTAGATGAAGATATTGCAAGTAGTACAGTACAGTAGTACATTTCGAATTCTGCGGACATAGTTCTTGTCCCCTGGCCATCTAACTATAATTAGTTATGAAATATAGTTTTTTGAACTCACATTTATCAACTTGCTGATGCCATCCTCGCATAACGCTGAGAAGTTAAGCCGGCTTTCGAGCCCATTCGTGGACGCCCCCACGGCGGCGATCTGCAGCGCCAGCTCGTCCTTGTGCTCCTTGGCTTTCTGCAGCAGCACGGCCATGTTATGTGACGTGGTGAAGAGGCTGCGCCTCACGCTCGTGTCGTGACTCCTGATTAGCTGCTCTATATTCTGGATGTCCTTTATTTCGACGGCCGACCTTGGGCACGCGGGGAGAGAAAGTCGAAAGCAAACACTTTAGTAAGGCAAAAGGTGCACTTTATTTTGGGAAAGCGTTTTGGCGAACGCTTTTGCCTAGCGTTGTTGGCGCCTCCTTCAATAACCTCGGTGCCGTGACAACCGACGACGTTTTTTTTTCCTCACAAATGGCGTATAAAAACGCGACTTGAAAGAAAGTCGAGTGCGTGCGCGATGTGGCGGTATTGCTCTTGGCCCCGTATGAGGCTGTACTGAAACTTTTTTCAACGCCCCCCAAACGCACGCGGGAGGAGTATATGTAACACATATGAAGCGTAGGCGGAGTGCTGCAGTGCTTTAAGTCGTGGAAAAGTGGTTAGCATTAATTTTACATGAAGCCAGAAAGTGGCTGGTGCTCATTTGATGGGAACCCATTCATTCTAGTTGTTGCAGAGCAGAGTTGATGCGTTTGTGGCGTTAATCGTGCGTTTGGGACGATGAAAGCAGTTTTTTTTCGACAAACTTGCATCAAGGCCAAGGTCGTGTTTGACCAGTCGGAAGCCAGAGGGATTTGTGTTAATTAACAATTTAAAATTCAGCGAATAATTAATGTCAACGATCATCACTCACTCGTATAATTATGAAAAGTTGTAAAGAAAGGAATTGTGGTATAGTAATAATTGATTTTTTTTTGGGAAAATGGCTTAATGGCTGCACGTACAAACAAATTTTCTTTCAAATCGAAGGCGCACAATTCGGGAACGATCCTTGTAAATTTTGTCACTCACTCTTTTTCGAATGCATCGATGATCTTTTCCAAAATCTCACTGATTTTTGATTCCAGCTGTGGCTCGTCACTCTGGATGCGGTGGCAGCTGTCCGCGAAGATACTCTGTTGCTCCATCAATGTGTCAAAACGGGCGGCTATCTCTTGGCTAACATTCGACAATTGTTGACTCAATCCAGCTTGCTCCCCGGCAGTATTTGCTAAAATAGATTCACATGCCTTTCAATACTCCAACATTGTACTGTTCGGTAGACATCAGACATTCCAGATATAGTGGTTGAAGCTATGGCTTGTCAAATTTGAAATAAGAATTTTAACACAGAAATCAGGAAATAAATGGCAGTTTGATCTGATTATAATATTATAATTAAGGAGTATACATCTAGCTTGATCAAAAAAATCTATTTTTATCTATTTTTGTAATTGCTTAAGTTTTCAATGTTAAAAATGTAGGTTGGCCCTGTAACTTTCCGTTACAACCAGGTCTCTCTCTTTATTTTCCAAATTACCTATGACAAAAGACTAGTTTCCCTACAAACCAACGGACCTAGGTACATTTTTGATGTAGACAGGATTTTCGTATCCGAAATTAAACTGGACTAATTCTAAAAAATCGAATACTCTTTGATAGACCTAAACGCAAGCGTACCAGTTGAAACTTGTTAAATTTGCACAACGTACCGCAATCGGCAGGAAGCGCGTTATTTTTGCCGCCGATGCGTCCCACAAGCACGACAAGATTGCGCATCACGTTCTGCTGCTCGTACCGCGACGCGTTCACGATCGCTTCGAGATGCTGCACACCATTCAACAACCCTCGGTGTTCTTGCGCGAGCAGCGGCTGAAATTGGTGACAAAAACTTTCGTTGTAAGTTTACCCGCCGCGCCCTACGTACCCTTTTCCGGCTGATAAAACGTGCCCATCACTGCTTCGTATACCTGCAAGCCGTCGAACTTCTGGAGCATTATTTGCGTGACATTTGCGACCCCCGCATGCAGAGTGTTCTTCATCTCGTCGACGGCCTCGAACACCTCGGCAACCTCCTCGTCCGACTCACTCCGACGGTGCAGGCCCTCGTCCAAATTGAACTTTTTCAGCATTGATTCCAATTTCTCCTGCGACGTAAACACGTGTTTATTATGCGTTTGCCAATATTTCACAAACTTGCGCTGGAAATTTTTGATGATTTACGAAGTTTTTTACTTCGTTTTTTCGGAGCTTTTTTGGTGTTTTGTAACTTTTAGTACAGATTGTTTGGAACAATGATTGTTTATTCTGTTTTCGGGTATGTTTATGGGTTTTGGAAAGTTTTCTGTTTTGGAAAAGTTGTTTTATTGAGGTGGGAATATTTACCGATATTTTTCGCTCATGCACATCAATTTTCATCTCGATGTGTGCGATGCGATGGTGCACCCGCTCATAGACGGCGTCAATTCGTCGCAGAATTTGCTCCTGCACCAGATTATCCTTGAAATGTTGCATCGATATGTTACCTTCGATTTTATCCAATCGCGATGCGAGCATCGTTTCAAAACGCTCAATACGTCCTTCGAGAGTTTCCAACTTGCGAATGTGTTGATCAACGCTATCCGCACAGCGATAGATTGATGATTTGTCCAAATTTCGGAGACGTTCGTCGATGGAATTCAAGATCATCTGCGTATTCTATGAAGTATCTCATATCCCTTAGCACTTTATCGTTTGTTTGAAACTATCAACACTGCTGACTCTAGAATTCCCTAACTTCGTTGGCCAACAAAGTCTTGAAACTGTTTACCTACTGAACTATAATGAGTATAACTTCGTGTCGGGAATGCTTAAACGAAATTATCAAGTCCTGACACTAAAAGGACACAGATATTCTTAACTTTAAACATTTTCAGCTCCAGAGGGCTTTTCCTAGGTGGTTAGCGAGACTTTTTCACGTTGCGACTGATTGATAAATACGAAACTTTTGAATAATTCTAACCGTGCATATACTGTTAATACCGTTCTTCGACAGCCTTCAACTTTCGAATATGTTGATCAACACCGTCCTCGTAGCGATAGGTTAATGATTTATCCAAATTTCAGGGACTTCAGAGACGATGATGGAATTCAATATCATCTGCGTATTCTATGAAGTATCCCTTATCCGTTAGCACTTCATCGTTTGTTAGAATCTATCAAACGATAAAGTGCTAAGTCTAGAATTCTCTAACTTCGTTGGCCAACTATTTACCTGCAGAACTTAACAGAACTTAAATGATCTTACCTGCTGTGTGTAACTTCGTGCCGAGTATGCTTGAACGAAACTATGAAGTCCTATCACTAGAAGGACCCAGATAATCTTAACTTTAAACATTTTCAGGTCCAGAGCAGAGGGATTTTCTTAGATAGTTAGCGAGGATTTTTCACGTTGCAACTGATTGATAAATTGTAAACTTTTGAATAATTCTAGCCGTGCGTTTGTTCAGCATCGCATACTGTAGGACGCGTCGCCGGCGAGCGAATGCTGCATGAAATGCTGTAAACATTAAACTAATAGTAAACTTGTGAATGCGGCCGTTTGTGTGTGCGTTTGGCGTGTGTATGCACGCGCACTTTGTGGAGATGCGCCGCGAATGTTTGAGTATTTCTCTTCTCTCGGTGGAGATGCGCGTTTTCGTTTATAAATGCAAGCGCCGCGCGGCCAATGGTCAGCGGCGACAACGGCGGGCGTTATTCGTGCCGATCGCGATTGCGAATATATAGCCTGTGCTCTAGTCCTGCTAGTGTAATTTTCTTTGCGGAATTGGAATTTCACGTGGTGCACGAGCAAACCTCGCAACATGCAGACGGCGCAAGCATTCTCAAAGAAACTCTGTTGTCACTTCCTGCTGTGCTCCGAGCAGACTTTGAAGTTTTTGTGCGATCGCATGGCACACAAAGTCAATATTAGCAATGCAACAGATAGCACCAGGCTTTACGTGTCGCTGGAAACGACTGCCGATAATAATAATGTATTCAGTTGGTCGTGGACATAAGTACACATCCCTGGGGAGATATGTAGTTGGATAATAATTGGTGGTTTGATGTAGCATATTACAAATTAATCCGAATGAATGGTTGAAAATACAATTTCGGGTATGGTTTGTAAAATTTGCGTAATAACGTTTTAATTCTTGTTACAAATTACTATTTGTGATGGTCACTTTAGAGTTATCACGAATTAATGATTGCAATACTGCGAGTTAATCATTTAAAGTTACTAATTTTAGCTATATGGAATATCATTCTTTTAGATAGTTCTGATAAACATGTTTTTGTTGTGATTATGTGAGAGTTTCTATGGTATTAACCGATTTTCCTGAATTTGAGCCAATGTATTCATTTTCTGAGAGAGTCAAGTGATGAGATTCCGTTAAATTTGCTTAATTTTTGGGATTTGCAAAAATATTTATATTATCGCATATGGAAACTGTATTATTGCTGGTTGTTATATGAGATAACAAGTAAAAATAAAAAATTAAGTATGCTCAATTATGATGTGTTCAATTAGACATGTAGCAACAACTCATGTGCACTTTCATTGATTAATAACCGCATTTCAGTCATGTACTAAGGCAAATTGTCAATGAAAATACCAAATGCAAACAAACGTATACAAGCCCATTCATTAATTTCTGTTTGAAAAATTGCAACATAGTATATTGTAACCGAACGTGAGAGAAGGATTGTCTTAGGAAAGGAAAGAGGTCTTAGGAGTACTCATACGAGGAAGGAATTCATACGACTACTACGAAAATACTAATGTCTTATGATTAATAAAAACGATGCTGAAATGTGTACATTATACAACAGGAGTAGAAACAATGTTTATTATATTCTTTACTCGGACTGAAATCCACGGGCCAAACTGGAACGAATCCCGCGCCGTAGGTGAGGTCACCTCCATAGCTCAGGCAGAAATCATGGCTATAGAACCAGCAGTGCCTCAAAAAGCCTCTAAAAAATACATTATCGATACATTGGTTTCATTCATTCGGGGGTACCCGTTGAAAAAATGTACAAATTTTAACCGAGGTGACCCCACCCACGTTTGGGCCATGTATCGAATCTTAGGGCATCCGTAGCTTAGTGATTCTCAACCACTGTGTCGCCGCAATTTTGTATGACTTTCAGACTGTTTAGAACGTGTATACTCAATACTCAAATATATAGGTAATTTTGAGAAAATATCGATTGTAAAGATTGTAAACAATAATAAAATCCGACTTTTTACCAAGTTTATCTATATCTATTTATAGAAAAACTATAATTAAAATTCAATTATATATTTTTCACACGCTATAATACAAGTAATTATAACTACTTCCTGATTAAATAGATTACAATATTTATAAACAATAAACGTTTTTACATAATAATGTGGAGAATTCCCATACATAATTGTTCCAATTTAGTATTTAGTAAATTTAATATGTAATATTATTGTTAGTGCTGATGATGTTAAACTGCGCTACTTGATAAATGACGATGTTGTTAATGCATTATCAATTATTAGAATCAAATTCGTAGAAATTTAGCTGCTTTAATTAAATTGAGACATTAAACGCTTCTTTACAGGCTGAATTAATTCACATGCGAGCGGAATTGGTCGACTCGAAGGCAAAGCGCGAAATCCTCGAGCAGGAGCTGCATAATCTCCTGCTACAACTGCACACCACGCAGCTGTCGCAAATCCCCAAAGCGAATGGTATCTTTAAACCAGATCCGAACTTTAAGCCGGAGGTCAACAGCATCAAGCAAAAGCTCGAGAATGAGATGAAGAAGAGTCCCAGTCACATAGTCAGCATAGTAAAGAATGCCTCCGGCGGCGAGACAACACCTAGTAGTTTCGATGAGGTCGAATTCAATCCCAGCCTCGTCGAGCTCAAACAGCTACGATGCGAAAACTATCAGTTGCAACAGGAGAACGTCGCACTTCGAAATCAATCACTAGCGCTCAATAGCGAAGTATACGGCGCCAAATTGGCGGCTAAATATTTGGACAAAGAATTGGCGGGAAGGATTCAGCAATTGCAACTATTAGGTATCAATTTATGCCTTTTTTTCATTTTAGAGTTAAGTTTGTAGGAATAGAATAGAATCACATGAATATTATTTAACAAGCAACTAAGGTCAAGAGAGGTTGACTGTGCAGGTATTGATACTGGTGTTAAGGACCTTTGCATATTTTAGAATTTGCAAGACTTTCGCTCTTCTCTGCTGATGACATTTATTATCAAGTGTAATTTTATTTATTGGTGCAGGTAGGGAAATGCGAGGCGACGTCCGTGATAAACTCTGGCGCCAGCTGGAATCCGAGATCCTGCTTCAGAGACACAAGACTGTGGTACGCGAATGCCGGCGAAATAGTATTCTCAACGGCAACGATAAGTCTGGGGGTGGTAAACGCGAACTCGCAGTGCCTACGCTCTCGGAACACTTTGGCGACGTGCGAACGGTGATCGTGAAGCGAAAACCCAGCCAGGGTCTCGGCATCAGTATAACAGTAAGCATATCCACGTGATCCCGTTGATTAGGAGTACATTAATGAGGGATTTGTTCGAATGCAGGGCGGCCGGGAGCATGGTGTTCCGATCCTAATCTCCGAACTCGAACCGAACGGGCCGGCGGCACTCTCTGGCGAGCTGTACATTGGCGACGCCATTCTCAGCGTCAACGAGAAGGACCTGCGGCAGGCGTGCCACAAAGACGCCGTCGACATTCTCAAGCAGAACTGCGAGGAGTGTCGGCTGCAGGTGCAGTACATCGCCGCCGACGACAGTGACAACTCGCTCGAGGAGGACGGATTCCATTTCCGGTAGTACCACGTCCAACAATATCCAATGGGGGATTTACCGGATTATGTAACTCTTGTTGGCCTCTTTGCCTTTTCTTAATCTAGTTTCTTCGACAGCGATGTGTGCGATCCGAACGATGCGAACAGTATACACGGCCGAAACAACTTCAACACGCCGACGGCACCACGTACCCCTGAATCCGTCTCGTACCAGAGCGGGTGAGTGTCGATGTTGTCTACATTCCATTTGCAGAATGCAAGCGCCAATAAAACATATACGCAAACAAGCCCTACGTGGATGACTGCATCGTTGTGGACTGGGACGATTTGACAATTTAGTTCCGCACACCACTTTGTGCACGCACGCCGCATGTGATTTTTTTTGTAATGTAGTTGTGATCTTGAGTAGTTTTTAATGTATTTGACACGGCCGAGTTTCGCGGGTTCGAAATGTAACCAAACTTTTGCCAATATGTATTTTATATATTTTTGCCATTCATATGATTTACACATTGACGCAAAACGGGGCCGACGCAGACATCCTTTTAGTGGCTGGCCACTTTAAAAAACATTTTCACGGAAAAGCGCTCCAGATGAGTAGAGTACACAACTACATTTGTTTTACAAATCTATGTACTATATTTATAGTTTTATCTTATGTTATTGTACATTGTACGAACTCTAATAGAAAACATTGAAATTCATATGGTGCACTGCTTTATATTCGTTAATTTATTTCGTCTAGCACTTGTGTGATGTGTGCAATTTTTATTTAT
Organism: Weissflogia rhopalogaster; assembly: GCA_019419845.2. Taxonomy (NCBI): domain Eukaryota; kingdom Metazoa; phylum Arthropoda; class Insecta; order Coleoptera; family Staphylinidae; genus Weissflogia; species Weissflogia rhopalogaster. The sequence goes on along the minus strand of WSZQ02000005.1, from coordinate 739,077 downwards.
ATCTGCAATCAATGATGCAAACATGCACGCAACTTTGAAAGTAATTACTTTATCGACAAGGTTTTCAGTTGTAGGTTTGCATCATTGAAGGTATGGATGTGATTCTTCAAGGAGCCACCTTGGAAGTTATATAAGCTGTTGAATAACTAAATTTGTTACCAAGACGCATATAAATAGTTTGCCTTGTTTTATTTTATTTTTATGTAGATATAGCGATTTTTATACTAAGGCTTTATTTGAGTAGAGAGGAGTAAGTTTGAGGTAATTTGTAGCACGGCGTCAAGGCTAAATGACCGAGACAGCGACTTCCTCACAACCATGGCAGATCCAGTGAAACCCTACCAGGTATCTCCAGAGATCCAGAAAGTGATCGATTCCTTACAGACAAAGGACGTCTACTGTTTCTCGGCGCACCTATCCAATCTCTCCAACATGACCGATCGGCCTAACAATCACTCGTCGACGCCGAACAACAACGCGAAGGATTTCCTCACCGGAGACGACAACGACGTGCATTTTCACAATGCGAATATCGCGAATAATATCAATAACGATATTAATCGAAACGCGGACATGTCTATTACGAAGTTCCCACGGAACGATCTGATACTCCTTGACAATCGACATAGCATCATCGAGGATTACAAGAAGAAATCTCAAGTTCCAGGTGGAGATAACTTCAATTGTTCGACAAACTCACTCAATTCGGAGAATCTCTCCTCGCCGATGCAGACGAGCACGGACATGTTTATAGACTCTGAGGTGCTATCCACGGATATGGCAAGCAATGACTCGCACTCGCCGAAAACCAACGATGCGAATATCGAGTTTAACGACGGCAAAAAATTCGAGGCAATCTACGGCTCCAATGAGACGTTCTCGAACACCAAGAGTGATCAGAGCCTGCTGAACTCGAGCTGTGAAAGTTCGCCGGTGCACAAATCATCGCGCGACTACAAAAAGACGAAGAAGTACAAATCGAAGAAGTACTTCGGCGTCAAAACCCTGCAGAGTATTTTTAACAAACATGATGGCTATTCGGATATATCAAGTAATGCTTCCGATTGCCCCGAAGAAGAACCACCCGCCAAAGAGGTGGAAAACCTGAAGCTAGATTTAGAAGCCGACAAATCTCAGTTATCTGCACAAACGAAGAATTATGCAGAGCATCATTCTCTACATTCGCAAGATGTAACTGCAGAAACCCCATCAACGCAAGCACAAACCCCGTCGGATACAACGACCTATAAATATCGTACGATACTGACGGAGACGAGTCCTCAATTTGAGGAGAATATCCACTCGTTTCTATCGGAAATCTTTATGAAGAATTTCCAAACGCCGGACACGCCTGAAACGACTGCGACCACCAGCAAGATGGGCACGAAGCGTTATCTCCGCGTCGGTAAGGCGCTGCGTTTGTGTTCGAACGAAGACAACACGGCGGCGCTCAATGATTATGAGCAGCGACGCGAGAAATTACTCGCGAGATACGTGTACAATTCGAACTCGTTGAGCGCCGACGGCGAAGGCAATCCTGATTTTGGCACACCGGTTTAATAATCGCGTGCATCTGTGCGGGCATCGCATTGTTGCACACAGCAATTAACTATCAGGTGCATTACTAATTGATTATGTTGGTTATGCATATTATACGTTACAACGTAATTAATTAAAGTATGGGTTTCTACATAGATGGAATATGCTCGCAGTAATCCACTGGTTTACGGTGACATTTTATGATTTAGCAACAATATTCACATCCAAGAGTGATAAAAAAACATATAGTACATTTACAATTAGTAATAAATACTATTTGATAATCTGAAAATCTCATTGGTAAACCAATTATCTTATATGCTATGTACAAATTCGCGTTAGCGATAACAATTTGCACAAACTTAACACAAATTTATATCAAGAGTCGTAAACGATGAAGAAGGGGTTTAGACGATTTAGTTCGAGCGCGTCGTAGTACAGCTAGTGTGGAATAGTCAGATGAAAAGTGAATATTTATTTTTATAGTTTCCGCAATGCAGGGTGCAGATTACCTCTGTAGACAAAAGAGATGTATCGTAACAAATGGACAGGCTAGTAGCGTTGGAGAGTAGCGTTTATTTTTGAATATAACGATTAGGGAACATTACGATTAGAACTAACCCTGTATAGTTATCCGAACCCTTTTAACAAACAAACACAAAAAAGATGTAAATACATGTATATTTTGTCAAAAAAATGTAATCATGCTTAGAGTAGCATGTGACCGGTTCCGATTACTTTTGTGTTAAGATTAGGGGTGTCAAAAAGTTTATAACTATCGAAAATGTCGATATCATGTTTCGATATTTTTTCCAATTAATAATTTCTCCGCCATCTTTACGAATAATGCATAAGCTTTACAAAAACAATTGAGCAAAATAACATAAAAATTAATAAAATTTACTTGTAAAGCAAAATATCGGTCGCTTGAAGCAAAGGCTACATAAAAAGGCCCAGTGTTTCAAATTGTCGGATTTCTCCCTAACTTGTGGCAAATGAAATACTCTACAATTTATACTCAAAGGATATATAAACAAGTTGAAACTATGAACAAGTTGAAATATTACCTTGCCATCGTACAAATACAGCCCGATTGCCAATATAATTCAGTATGTTGAAGAAATTCAGACTGACTGAATAAAATGGTTTTCCTGAGGTCTATCTCACTGGCCAGTAATATAGCTGCCATAGTCAAAATATTCTTGGAAACTTATTTGGGATCCTAAACCATTAATTGTTTAAGATTCCTAATTTCAAATTTTACTTATTTACAAAAGAATGTCGTTATCATGCTTCAATATTCACCGTCTGCATGAACATCGCATAAGCTTTACATATTTTCCCGTTGTTGAATCACATTCTACACATTCTACAGATGTAATAGAAGGTACTCCAATCTGAAAGCTACATAACTTCGATTTCATCCATGCATTTATGATTGTAATTTTTCGGATACTTTCAAGGTATCGATACTTTCGGTTTATTTTGACACCCCTACTTCAGATGTGAATTTGGCATTTCCATCTTATTCGTCGATTTCAACATATAACAAACTACACATTTCTTGCTCCAAAACAAGCAATTTACCGTCTGATGGTTTGTCACTATCAGATGGCTTACATTCTAATCTTAATCGATGCCTAGTCCAAGCATATTGAATTATTCTCTCTTCCATTTACATTTAAATTATCATAGATTTAAGCGCTAAAACCAGCTCGGAACGCAAACAAATTGCAGTAACGACCGCGGAACATATAGTAGATTGGACTCAGATTTACGAACAAAAAATAAAACAAATGCACACAATGAAAATGCCTTGATTGTAAAAATTACTAAAGCTAACTGAAGACAAAAAATGCAACTAGATAGAGACGAACGTAGTAAGCAAATAGCTATATCGCAAGTGAAATCTACTAACAGATTAGTAGCTTTTTTATTATACATTGTCGTCTATTGGTTTCACGAGTCATTGACGTAGAAGGTACGTTGCCCGAATCGATCAAACTTGGTACATACCGTAACAAAATCTAGTTCTATAGCTCTCGTTTATGTGTTGAATGTGTGTTATTAAATTCTAGGAGTATTCAGGCCTCGCTCAAGTGATTTACACAAAAAAGGCCTACCTTACTTGGTTCTTTCCTAGATGGAGGCGAAATGCTAGTGCAGGTGAAAAATTGAAAGTTTTCATTTTCTTTCGGAAAATGTTTGTATATTGTTTACGATCTGAATATGTGGAGATTTATGGCGTGGTTTAGAGCACACGCTTTTCGGAATCCGATCAACCTGAAGGAATCATTCAATTTTGTGCATATTCCAGGAGAATGTCGTACATTTGATGTTTTAATATGATCTTTGGGATTTTACACGTAGCCGCCACGTATATATTAATTGTATTAATATTAAAATGCTATCGTTATTGAAATTTATACAATATTGAATAGACCTATACTGTTATCGTTATTAAACATATCTGTGAACAGTAATAAACTATCATATTGCTATCGTTATTGCTTAATTACCTCTTTCTTTGAGGACTGAAAAGTTCTATATTGAACGACTATATAAAAGTATAGAAGGACTGCGAAATATGAGAAACTCTGAATTGAGTAAATTCAATTGTTTGTTGCAGATGTGGTTACCCAGATAAACCCTTAAATTATTTGTGTATGTTTGGTTGCCTGCGTAAATAAACCTTGGATTTGGTCCTTGAAAAAATACGTTACTCAATAAATGACTATTTCTATGCAGAACAAATTCAAAACATATTCTAACTGATAATGAAACGTTACATTGTGTAAATTTATAAAATTTAAAGTGTGTTTGGTTGCCTATATGTGAACATTCAAATTTATTCTATATAAAAAATGTTTAATATTTATTTTTACAATGTTAATCAATGAACATAACTTTATAAACCCTTCCAAACAAAATATCATTAACAAAACATTAAAAATTATTGTTAATTTTACTTATTCCAAGTATAAACTTTGAGGTTATGTTGCCTTTTGCCATATCAAACAAAAATGTTGAAATCTAAGTCTCATTTAGTTATTAAACAATTACGGACTTACTGTAATAATGCCACGAAAAACATGGTATGAATTGGAAAAGTTTTATGTATCAATCTACCTTGATTATTACAATTCTAGAAAGTTTATCCACAGCAAATATTTTCTGGAATACAACCTACTGGCTCAGTACACATTGGTAACTATTTAGGTGCTATAGACAACTGGGTAAAACTACAAAATGAAGGGCAGAATAATATTATACTCTCAGTTGTCGATCTTCATTCGATTACCCTCCCGCAGGTATTGTTTTGTAATTAAGTAAAATTAGAAATAAGTAAACATATATAATTAATGATTTAGGATCCCAAACAACTTTCCAAGAATATTTTGACTATGGCAGCAACATTACTAGCCTGTGGGATAGATCCTGGTAAAACCATTCTATTCAGACAGTCTGAAGTTCTTCAACATACGGAATTATGTTGGCAATTGGGCTGTATTTGTACCATGGCGAGGTAATGTTTTGAATATCAACTTGTAAATACATCCTTAGATGACATTAAATTGTAGATTATCTCATTTGCCACAGTTTAAAGAGAAATCTGAAAATTTGAAAGAAGTTCCTCTGGGCCTTTTTGTGTATCCAGTGCTTCAAGCGGCCGACATTTTACTTTACAAGTGGGTTTTATTACTTTTTATGTTATTTTGTTCAATTTTTATTTTATCTATATTACTGGTTTAAATATACATAAATTTGTTTACTTTATAGGGGTACACATGTACCTGTGGGTGAAGACCAAGCTCAACATCTTCAACTCGCCCAAGAACTTGCCAGAATGTTTAATAATCGTTTTGGCGAAACATTTCCAATTCCACACGCTATTATAGCAAAGTCAATGAATGCTCGTTTAAAAAGTTTACGAAATCCAGTAAAGAAAATGTCGAAATCGGACCCAGATCCAAAAAGTCGCATTAGTTTGTTAGATACAGACGATGAAATTCGCAGTAAATTCAGAAAAGCTGTCACTGATTTTACATCGACAATCTCATATGATCCCGAAAATCGTCCAGGTGTTTCGAATATTATTGCAATTCATTCGGAAATTACAGGAAAATCTCTTGAACAAATAGTTTCCGATGCGAAAAATTTGGATACACTAGGCTATAAAACATTAGTGGGCGATGAAGTCGCAGCTCATATCAAGCCAATTCGAGAAAAGATTTTGGATTATTCCTCCGATCCTCTTTATGTTTTGGACATATTGAAAACTGGCGCTGAAAAAGCGTCAGAAATTGCCGAACGAACAGCGCGGGAAATTCGAAAGAAAATGGGATTTAATATTACTATCAAGCTGAAAAAGAGCCAAAAAGTTATTCAGTGATTCCATATAGTGTATTCTTAGTTAAAGTAATCATTTGTTGTTGTTTTACCATAGTTACTATAAAAGATTTAAATTGAGTACGACACTGCGCATGCCCAAAGTGTAGTGCGTATGCAATAGCAGCGCCCTCAACTTTGTTGACATTTGGCTCAACACAGAAACTCGTTCATTGCGTGTGTTGCTTTCGTCTTGGTAAGTGCTTGTCACTCTTTTATGTTTTTCTCACACTTTATCTTTGAATATCTTTGCAATCACTGGTTAGAATTTCTTGAAACTAAATTCTGTGTATTCATTGTTAGCTAGTTATAAAGATCATCTACATATTTTTGGTCTTCTATTAGGATTGTGATTCAATTTTGGCATTTTGAGGTTATGTATGCTTATAGCTTATTTTACTTTCTAGTTCCTTAAATTCGTAAATCGAGTCCCTACGAACACAAGATGGGTAGGGAGGACAAGGCAACCTGGAAGTCAAACTACTTCAGCAAACTAATTGTGAGTACTACATAATATATTATTTTGCTTTCTAACCTTTACGGATGTTTTAATGATGACTATTTTTCGTCACTCAATGGTCTCCTTGCCAGAGTTAGAAATAACTGAACCCACTGGTATCTGGAGTTTGTATGTGGAGAAACTTTTCTGACATTAAAATATTTATTGATAATGTGTAGCATTACAAGTGAATGGTATTCAAAGATTGCCTTTATTTCCAGCAACTGCTTGAAGATTACCCAAAGTGTTTCATTGTAAGCGCTGACAATGTCGGTTCGAAGCAAATGCAGCAGATCCGTATGTCCCTGCGTGGATCCGCCGTCGTACTCATGGGTAAGAACACCATGATGCGCAAGGCGATCAAGGGACATCTGGAGCGCAACAGCTCTCTCGAGAAGCTGATCCCGCACATCAGGGGCAATATCGGCATCGTGTTCACCCGCGGTGACCTGGTTGAGGTGCGCGACAAGCTGCTACAAAACAAGGTGCGTGCTCCCGCTCGTCCGGGTGCCATCGCTCCCTTGTCGGTCATCATCCCGGCCCAGAACACTGGTCTTGGTCCCGAGAAGACCTCTTTCTTCCAAGCTCTGTCCATCCCAACCAAGATTTCCAAGGGTACGATTGAAATCATCAGCGATGTGCACATCTTGAAGCCCGGAGATAAAGTCGGCGCTTCCGAGGCAACCCTTCTCAACATGTTGAACATCTCGCCGTTCTCGTACGGTCTGCTCGTTGAACAGGTCTACGATTCTGGCACCATCTTCGCTCCGGAGATCTTAGACATCAAGCCCGAGGACTTGAGGGAGAAGTTCATGGCTGGCGTTGCCAACTTGGCTTCAGTGTGTTTGGCGATTAACTACCCGACCGCCGCCTCCGCGCCGCACAGCATCGCCAACGGTTTCAAGAACTTGTTGGCTATCGCTGCCGTCACCGATGTTGACTTCAAGGAAGCCACCACCATCAAGGAGTACATCAAGGATCCGAGCAAGTTCGCCGCTGCCGCTCCGGCTGCAGCTGCCCCAGCTGCTGGTGCTCCTGCCGCCAAGGAAGAAAAGAAGAAGGAAGAGTCCGAGGATGAGGAGGACGACGACATGGGCTTCGGCTTGTTTGACTAAACTCTATGCTGCTTTGTGGACGTGCAGACTGTCAAACTTTGTCAATGGAACATAAAAGAGTAAACCTCTCAGTTGAATGATTTTCGTTTTTTTTTTCATGCCAATATTATTCCTTATCCTTACTAAATAAATGGTTTCTCAATTGTTCACATGCTAACATATGTAGTATCCTCTATCAAATGTCTTCTTGAAATTTGGGAGAATCTTTAAGATTGCACATCTCGTACGCAGGAAGTTTAAAAATGAATCAGCAACCGAAAAATTGGCCTTAATAAAAATTATAGTTTTAGTCATGATTAAATAAAATATATAATCAACCTTTTTCTACCGCGTAGTGGAGTAAGGATAACCTTCACCCGATCCGATCTTGCTACGGAATTTTTTTTCCGGGGACCATTGCATGCTCGCCCAACCTGCGATCGGGTGCTCGTGAGTCATGATTCGACTCAGGCGAACTATATGATTGCAGCCTACCGGGAAAACGAACTAACGCCGCGAAGCTGGCCGTTGACCATTCTATTTTGCCAAAACGAAAGCTATAAGTATGAAAACTTGTTTCTTTTAATCTCTAAAATATCGACCAGGTGAATGCCGCCGTAGTGGCGCAGCGGTAGAGTTAATGGTTAGGAATCCGAATGTCGCAGGATCGCAGCCCGCCTGGGTTACACGTTTTTCCCGTTCAGCAGGTGCTCGTGAGTTGTGACTCGAATGGAGTTCGCCGCGAAGCGGCGAACTAGAAGATTGCAGACCACCGGGAAAACGAACTACCGCCGCGAAGCGGCGGTTGACCATTCTATTTTGCCAAAGCATATGATTAAATAACAAAAATTCGAAAATAAAAATGTTCGCCGACATCCCCGCAAGCGGGACTCGAACCCGCCGCAGCCAAACAAGAAGCACCCCCCTTAACCACTACACCAATACCTTGTCATGACTGAAGAAGTCTCCGAACAAGACAAAAATTGTAAAAAATATATAAGGCAATGTAATGTAATTATACGGATCAAAATTTGTAGGAGACGGAAAATAAATAATAAAACTTCTTAAAAGCGAGGAAGACTTATTGCAATATAGTTCCGTTCACAATTCCAAATTCAACGTTCTCTCTTCGGGTTTTACGGTAGTATGGATAAAGTTAAAGATAAAGTAGAGAGAAAGTTTGAGGATTTAAAAAAAGTAA
>WSZQ02000005.1:707415-721626 GCA_019419845.2 Weissflogia rhopalogaster | reverse complement strand
TAATCTCCTAATCTCCACAAGTCGATTCAATTTGTTTCTTTTCAACCTACAAGTTGGTAACAAGAAGACACGAGAGATATAGATTATCTATGCTTGTAATTATTTCTCTAACAACTGCTTAGAGAACTCAATTACGAGCTAAACATCGAAAAGTCGAAATTAATAACTGACGGCACACGGCGCGGTGCGGTTATTGCGTGATATAACTCACGCATGCTAACGAGCCGTAAAACGCACTTATCGACGAGCAATCAATGCATTCGGGCATTCGGGGCAAGGTGAAAGTCGTTGACTCGAAGCATCGCCGCGCCGGCCGCACGCGATTCATCGGTGCTGGAGATTTTCCGATGTCTCGCGCCGTCGGAATCAAAGACCCCCCTCCTGGGAAATCTGCGCCGCATTAGAAGCGGCCAGCGGGCGAACACATGTGCTGGCGAGCGATAGCAGGACCAACCGCGTAAACCGCTCTATGGATTTATATCTGTCAGAGCAAACACTAAGATCCCTGAAGGCGGCTAGAGGCGAGGCGTTGACCGTGTCATCGGCGCGAAAAAACGCCAAAGCTATAACACCTGAAGGATTTTCTTGTACGTGCCCGGCTCGTGGAACTTCCACAGATGGCACCCAATGGGGGAATCACGAAAGGGGACGCTCAACAATTTGCTGCTTTTGTTATTTGTCAGATCAAGATAGATCAGAAAGGATTTAATGTTTTTTTGTTCTCCTTTTTTTTGCAGTATTGATAGAAAATGTGAAATGGCAACACTGAAATATTTTTCGTAATTAATTGGGGTACTCGTAATGATGTAATAGTGTAATTTAGACAGGTTAGACCTGCCTAAATTACTCGAGGTATCATCTAACTTACTGTTAGGTCCATTTAATACCTGTTATATCTGCGCATGCGCCAGTAATAAATATAAGCAATGTTTTCATTTTGAATGTACACACTAACAACTATCGACACGATCAAGTAAAACCTCAACACATTATACACATCAAATTATCAAGTTGTACTTACACGTTTAAATATAGAGTTATTATTTCGTTTATTAACACATTATACTTATCAATTACACTCGACTCCTCCTACAACAATTTGGCGACGAGGATTAAAAGAAGAAAAGGAAATCAAATCGAAAATAACACACGTGCTCAAAAAATATAACCTTATAGAGAATGGATCCTAAGCAAATCCAAGAATTTCTACAAATGCAACAAGTTTGTCGAGAAGCTACTGAAGAAGGATGATAAGGAATTGGTAAATACAGCATTATTGCCAAATTTTGAATTATTCGATGCAAAAAAGAAATCGTTTAGAAGTTATCGAGATCGTTTTGAAAACTACGCGGAAATGAAAGGTATATATGATAGCAAACCATATTGTGCACAGCTATTATTGAATTCATTGGGACCACATTTATACGAAACAGCATCGGCATTAGCAGCACCAAAAAAGGTAAAAGAGCTAAAGTATGTAGAATTATGTAAAATATTAGAAGAACATTTAGCTCCCAAGAAAAACGTCCTCGTGGAACAGCACGTTTTTCTATGTAAACAACAAAAGGAAGGTCAATCAATAACGGACTTTATCGCTGATCTTCGAAGCAACATTATCGGATGTAAGTTTGTGTGTCCTCAACAAACTTGTACGACATCTATTGCAGATATCCTTCTTCGAGCACAATTCATTCGCGGATTATCAAATTTACTTATAAGAGACTACTTCAGATGAAAGAAAATGACTTCGTTTCAATTTCAACTGCAGCTCTTGCTCTGGAAGCAACTCAAATCGATGCCAAACACCTAGAAATGGATAATTCTCTGACAATAAATTGCATATCACCGTGAGAAACTAAATCAAAGTTCCATTCGAATCCGTATCATAACAATAATAATATCATAATAATACAAATAGAAGTTTCTCAATTATAACTTTACCATTTTGTTGTTGACGTACGAAAATTAATAATACCAACAGGCGAAAATTAATTTGCTTTTTTTTTCAGCGATTGATTCATTTAAATCCGGAACGTGTATTGTTTCCTATACGTTTCGATGACTGGCCATTTCTGTTTTATACAGTTTCTTCTTGTTGATCGCTTCCGGTCCGCTCGTTTGTGTGTTCCTTTTTATTGCTGGGTGTTCATTCCCAACTACAGCTTACTGCCATCCATTTGCCGTCGGTGCGCTTCGCTAAACTGGACTGAACATTGGAAATCGAGTCGAAATCAGACGTAAACTTATATAAATGAACAGGGCTCCGGGAAGCGCTGCTGTTGCGTTCCCGACTTTTCTATTTGCTAAAACCCCAACCCCTCGCCAATTCCTGGCTTTTATTTCCTTTTTTTTCCTCGACGATTGCCATCGGAAACAAGCAAATGAACTTAATCAAGCCATTATAGTGCGTGAATAGAACACGGATGAAAGCTGCAAGTCAAGGCTGCAAAAAGATTAAACAGTGAATATCTATATTCGCAAGTATATGGAATGAAATTCATATTGTTATTTTATACTGCTTTATTTCTTCCCAGACCTTTCAGACGAACAGAAAGTACCATGATATCATCAAAAGTGGCTTTTAAGATAATGTTTCAAAAAATTGTGTTATATCCAGTTTCATCTTGTATAGAATGAAACAAAGGAACCCAATACTATTTTAATATACTCGTATAGGGCCTAAAACATTTCTGTGAAATGAATATTGACATTTTCACGTATATTGCAGGAACGAAAATATTGGTTATTCCAGTAGTTGGTTTTGAGTTTAATTGGAAAATTGCAAATATGAAACAAAATTCATTTTGCCGTTGATGAATTGCAGATACACTCAGGTGAACGGAAATGTGAAATATTAAAAAAAAAACTCTTTCTATCATATTCCATCATGGATTCTGTCAATTATTATATAAAAATATGTGTGGAACAATTATTCTAAATAGAGCTATCTTCTATTTAATTTCATTTTCTTTGTCCGTAAAAAGGGAAATTTTTTTACCAATTTATACGAATACCTAACATGAGAGAAAGTTTGAATACTAGCGAAAGTCGTGTCGCGATTAACGTAAAATATTTGAGCGAAATTATTGAAAATAACTTTGCACCGAAACGAAATGAATTTATGGGAACAAAAAGTACCACACAATGTTTATTTAATTTTTATTTAATGGGTTATTTCAATGTTAACCATTTGCACTTGAACGGCGCCGAGTATGACTCTGAGTAACATGCTGTGTGTACTCGGTCGGTGTTGTTGTCTCGTGACAACTGTAACGCGTCACGTGTTCGGCTGCACTCGTCTCGAGTTGCCACAGAACGCTCGCGACAAGCAGGTTGTTTTTAAGAATCCACCCTTCCTAAATTCGTTTTCTTACTTAAAATATATACAAATGATCGTTTTCCTTCATAACCAAATATTAATTATCATGTGAATAAGTCGACTTTTTTTTAATATATACTAAGTAATAATTCTCATAAAATATATGAGGAAAACTTTTAAGGTGTTTAAGAAACGAATATTTATTAAACAAAACGATAAAAATACATAACTCGATAAAAACATTTACATAACGACTCAACCAATGCAGATAGGCATCTATTTACTTTTTTTATATGAGATCGTAGAAATATTTTACAATTTGTGAACATAGATTGGGCGACATGGCAAGTTTGAAATATTTTTCCAATACGAGAACGCCCGATTGTAGTCACGCACGTTCGGTCGTTGAATACTTCCGAAATAAATGGAGCGGTTGCGGTGGTGGCAACGGTACTGTCGCTTCTATGGAGCGATTTCTTGAAAATATGCGACATAATTCGATGTAGCGGTGCATAAGTGCTGAAACAGACACATTTTGCGACTTTTTAGCATGATTTTTACCATATTTATAATAATACGATCGACTTGAATGATACATCATTAGATAGCTTCACTCTTCTACATTAGTAACAAGCATTTAGAATTAAAAGTTAATTTTTTTACATAGAGTTATCAGGGGTTGACTTTTCCCTTAGCTGGAAAAATGAAGGAGTAAAATGTGTTCAACGAGTCATATATCAGCATATCCCCTACTACATAGTCTATTAAATGCTATATATCTTATTATCCTTCTATGTATAAACCATCCTTTTTTCGGGGTAAATGTGGAAGAGCGCAGTGGTCAGCATGAAATTCGTCCTTGCACTACTTGTGACTTCGTCCAATATCGCTTTAATTACACACTTCACGCACACTTCACGAGAGCACAAAAATCGTTCACTAACGATAAAGGTCGTACACTAGCAAGACGTTAATAATCTATATACCATTTAATAGATTATGAAATATAAAATATGCTGAAATTGACTCGTGGAATACATTTTACTCCTTCAATAAAGGGTTAAAGTCTTCTCCTGATAACTCCATGTAAAAGAATCAAAAATCAGATTTTCAGTTATTAGTGCAGACGAGTTGAGCTATCTAATCGTGCATGATTAATTTTTATAGCATTATTCTAAATATGGTAAAACTCATGTCAAAAAAGGTAAAATGTATATTTTTTAGCACACACTCGGCATTACGTCGATTTTTGGTGCTTTTTTCTTGAAATTGCCTTCTGTGCGCACGGCAGCATAGAAGCACGACACGAAAAGCTTTTTAACTTTTATTATTCATTCGACGCACGCATTTTCATATACGCGTCTCGTCACCGTCGACTGAATGCCGGCAGAAAAAAAAAGGAACTGATTGACTGTTTTAATGTCGAATGATATTTTCATAATGTTTCCCTCGGAATCTATGGATTCCTGCACTCATTCAAAACGCTCCAATCGAAAAATCGCAAACGCGTTTTATATCGCTGCAAAAAAAACGCGTCACATTTTCCCCGAATAAATTTTCTATTAATAAGCTTTCGCTTTCGGGTTGCTCTGTGAATACGTACATTTTGCGCATCATTGAACTTAACGCTTTAATTGCATTTCATATTCATTCGAAATAAACGAACTTGCATAAAAGGTCCAACATTCGACATCGCGCAATAAAATAATCTTTTATTATTCCAACTAATGAAATTCTTCGTCTCCTTTCGGCGAGCAGGGTCGGCAATCAGCATAAATATTGTATTAACGTGCATTTTACACACGTGAAATTAAATTTACCGATGGTTTTTTGCGCGTAGATTATATGAGCATTTTTAATAACGCGCATAAATTGCATGGGAATATGAAAAAGTTCGAACGGTGCGTAAGTTATGGGCCGTTGAAAACTGCTTTCGGCGGACGGGCGCAATATTTTCGATCCTTAATTACTTTAACACGTCTTTAATAAGTCTTCTGCGTGACATGGACACCTTTCGCATGCGTGTTACCGTTCTTTTTTATATTTGTGAGGCCAGCGCGAACATGAAGGATGCAATGAGGACGAGCTGGTGTCATTTCGGCGTGCACCACATGTGACTTTAAGAGAAAATCCATACAAGTAACAAGAAGAGAACGAGACGGAGAGATAGACAGAGAAGACTCCTTTGTACGTACAGCACCGAATGCTCATGGCATTAATATCTGTCCGTTTTTAAAGAAAACGAAGAAGTCAACAATTTATGATGTTCGCTAACAAGCTCGATGCGCTTATTCGTTCAACAAACACACGGCTTTGCCGGAGAGTAATATGATCGTCAGGATTAATCACAGAAAAGGAATGATACTCTGAAAAATTGTAAATGTTTCTTATGCGAACTTAGATATTGTGAAAATTACATGTTCCTATAGTATCACATTATTAACACACTAAAAGTATACATTCGTTGCAAAAATTCCTCTGTCGTTCTATAAATTCCTTTATAATTCTACAAATTCCTTTGAAACTTACAGAAAACTGATAGTTCTTCCTCAACTTCCAGTTTAAGACCTACAAAACAAAACTTTAATAAAACAACATCTCATCAACTTCCTTATCTGTCCAATTATGATTTGCAATAATCCTCTGTAAGTAATTAAGCATAAATTACTCTTAATCTTAAATACTTGTTATGTTAATTCCACATGTGGTGTTCTTTGTATATAATGTGCACCGGAGACTGGAAGAAAACCGATCGCGATGTAATCTTACTTTGAATTATGCATCTTCGATATTGACCAGTTAATTAGAGCCGTGGAAGGATTTAATTTAATTAGAAATTGACTTTCTAGTCCTCTGTGCGTGGTATTATCGATGAGATTGGAACATGCGATACATATTTCTTAAAAATATCTGTCAATGATGTTATAATTACATATTCTTTCCTTTCTATTGATTTCTTTCTACAGATTGCTTTCCTTGTCATTGGTTTAGTAATAAAATATCAAAATAGAGCTGAAATGCAAGAGATTAGAATAACAGTAAGTCTGGACCTTGAGAGACCGGAGGTCTTTTCTGGTTCGTGAAAATAATTGTTGGTAAAAGCCAAAGAGGTACCAAAAAAGGCCAATATATCGATGTCCACTGATAATGGACACTCTAGGAATTATGTGAAACTTTCTTTTAAAGTGTTAGATTCGGAATTGCTGATTTTAGTATGATTTTTCTTCAATTTGATTGACCAATAACACCTCTACTCGCTCCGGCAACCACATTAACATCTGAGGTTTTCTTTATACAAGTCTTCTTCACTTTTGGCAAGGCTAGCAACCCAGCCAATGGGAATTAATATGCTCATAGTTATCCAGAAACATTCTGGAAGAATGACAGGCCACTGGCCTATGCCCGGTCAACGACAAGGCGGGTGAACGAGGAAGAAGATTAGCCAATCGAGGATATTTGCTAGCAATTATAATTCCCTTCTCGTTTCATCCTTCTTACTTCTTATACCGGCTTCAGAACTGGCTATATACTGGCTATAGAGTCACCAAGTTAAATCCTAGATCAACAAAATCATATAGTTTCTTTGTAGTTAATTATATTTAAGTCATTTCACTGTTTGAAGGTTCCACAAAATTGTAATTATTAAAATTTCTTGCTATAAAAAGAAAAATATGAAAAAATATATATAGGCCCGTCTGGGTAGTTTAGTGGGTAACACCTCGGCGTATCACGCTGGCGGACGAAGTTCGAGTCCTCGGGGTGGGCACCTCTTTGTGTCTGAATTATGCAGACACATTACCACATACCCTCCCACACGTTTCTACATAGAACACAACATTCTACACGCTATTCAACACTTCAACTCACTACAAACTTACACACTCAACTGTACACTACAACCAACACATTCAAATCTACACAGTCTACAACTACTGAAATCTACTATCCCCAACAACACCTATCAAACATCAACAATCAACAACAACAAAAAAATTGTAAACAAACAATAATAAAAATGTATCATCTCGGAAAAACCTCAATGGTCGATAGAGAATAAAATATATGTATTATTATATAAAAAATATAATACTAATCTATCAGTAAGATCAATTTTACACAGTCGAATTCTGGAAATATTGACACAAAATAAATTAAGTAAAAAGGCGATGGCTCGTTAGGAACGTAATATACCTTTACAGGAGTCTCCGAAGAGCGCTTTCGGCAAAATTGAGTTTTTTCTATGCACGAAGCGGCACAAAATTGTAATAAAGTTATATTAGGCGTTTTATTAACTAATTTCGTTCGGCAGCAGCGGCAGCAAGTAACAACCTGCTTATTCTATCAGCATGTTGACGGTAGGCGACAGACAGGAGCACTTTGTATTGTGAATACTTCCACATCTACTTCTACGTTTTACCTCGTCAGCCTAAGTGAAAACGCTGTGATGTTGCTTAGGATGAAGACGTCGATGTGGGGGTTGGTGCGCTTTCAGCGAGCAGATGCAAAACGTTTAGTAGTCGGGAGTTAATAACGTGCCAGTCGCGAACTTCCAGGAAACGACTCCAGGATATTATGATAAACTGATTTAATATCTTGCGTTTTAATATAAAAATGCGCGCCTGTACCTAAACTGTGGGGAAATATCCTACTTGTGGAGTTGTCGGAGCAGAATTTTTCTCGTTCCTTTGCGTTCGCTACGTTCGCATGTCTTGCGGAGTACTAATAAATGCCAGGGCGTGTTATTAATATTTATATATTCATCGATTTTTACCTGACTTTTTCATCAAATGTCAGGGCGTTTCTCGTTCTTTTGCATATCGGTAGTGGTGATTTGAAAAGGAACTGGAAATAAGATGAAAATAGTTGCAGGGAATATATTTTGATTAATTAAGAGACTTTGGATATTACTTTGCATTTGGTTTTATTAAAATTGAACATTACTTTTCTTAAATTAATGTAAACAATTTATTGTGGAATACAAATTAGAAATAGTGAATAGTATTCGATTGTAAGAGTATATTGTCGCGAACGCAGACACATTTGCGAAGTAAAAATCAGTTGTTAACAGGGCACACATATACTGAAGCAATACGTAGAATTCATGTCACTGTTAGCGACATAAACATTCTAATGAAAACTACATTATCGCACATCAGACTTATTCGACAAGGACTTACAAAGGAGGATGATTAGGCAGTAACTCGGCAGATTTTTGTGCAGGTAAGTGCAGGTTATTGCGCAAGAATTTCAGTATATAATGGCCTTCAACCGACTGAATAGTCGGCTCGGAACCAACCGCCAGCCTCCTTCTGTCTCTCTCTCTCTCTCACCAGTGCCAAGCCGAAATCACCAGGACTTATTTGTGAACCTTTAAATAAATTTTGCACTTAGAATCTGATCGATTTGCTGCTTTGCGTTTCTGTTCGATAGTCACGATATCAACGCAAAGCAAGTTTACATTTATGATAACCCCCGATCGAAACAATGTTTTACTCTTGAAGATATTAATGATTATGAATGAATTTATTTTTTTATTATTTTGTTTCCTCCTGGACCAATCACATAGGTCGCCGACTACTGAAATAATGATTGAAAATTAACGAAAAAGATACTCCGTTTTATACAATGCATTTGTAATTTATAATAATGAATTTCCAATTATTAACCCAAGTGTACAAACAATAAACTGTGAACGTCAGTGAAGGGTGTGAAGGGTCGGCAACTTCTGTTGGCTGAGGGTCAAAGTAAGAGACTGTGACACAAAATGTATTTGTCGTAAGTTTGACAGATATGGCGTTGTCGCAAAAAATGCACTTAGTAAATAAGTCACTAGGTGACGCCGGGGAGCATTATTGTCTAATAGTGGAGGAGCAATAAAGAAATATTCCCAGTTTGTATTGTATTGTTTGTAAGTGTATTTTCCAGACTGATCTAAAGTAAAACTTTTAATGTATGAGTCAGCGGTCGGTAATATTTCTGCTGTTGGTCTTAATCAAACGCAATTTGAATAAAAAAGGAAACTTTGGCTCATCGTGGTAAAAATTTGAAATTAGTAAATGGGTCACTAAGTTTCTAAAATGATACAAAAGATACCCTATGTAATAACAATTCTGTGGGATGTGATACCCTTAAATCATATTTGAAAAATCGTGTAGACAAAATTTGACCGGATCTATTCATAACTATCTAGATTATTCTAATAATAAAACAAATATATAAAACAATAAATTTATTTATTAAGGTGTTATCCTTTTCCTATTTCCCATTTATTGCATCAGATTTGTGAAGTTTATATTTTTGCAAAATTTCCACAGCGCTAATCGTTTTAAAATTACTCTTTCAAACGTGCAAGGAATAAAAGCAGTAAATAAAAATGATATGACACTTTATGTGCAATGTACATTGCATACATAATATTTTCACGCAAAACTCGCGATAGCTGCCGGAATCGTGATAAAAACGCAATATTGGGAAAAAATAAATCGCGCCAGTGCACGATATCCCTTTTCATTGGCGCACACTAGTCAGAGAGCCGGAGAATATGTTCACGGCAACAATACAACATGCATGGCCCGATAAAAAGCGTCATTATGGGCCCAGCAACGGTTAGCTGCTGCATTTGCGGTGATATTTCCGAGGGCTCAACGAGCAAGGGCGAGAGCTAGAGGTTGGGTCCGCAAACAGCGTGCGCTGTGCCGATATCAGGCCCGCGGTTATGTACGAAAAGGACCAAATTACCATCCCGTCGCAAATATTTGCGAATTGAGCATCGGACTGCAAATTGCCCTCTCTGTAAATGCATGGCGTGCACGACCCACCCTCGTCCGCGTACGTACACAAGTGGGTAAATTTCAAATAAAGACTAAGGACACTCCCTCTGGCGTAGGCATGTGCATCTTATGCACGCCAGGAAGTCATGAAGTCATTGCCAGAATCTGAAAAAAGCAGAGAAAGACATACATTCTTATCACAATTACAGAAGGAAACTTGCAAGACAGGTGCAAGTGTATAACATACAACAAGAGTAGAGGGTTTATTGTGAACAAGAACGCTGCGTGCCGGGGTGACGAAAGGTTCTAGAAGTGTCATTTGGAAACTACGGGATGCCTACCCGTCGGCGTTCGAGATGTAGATCATGGAGACACACGCGTTATGGTAGGTGGCTGAAAATAAAAGCAAAAAGAAGACTCACGCTGATACATACAAGTAACAAAACTGACTTTATTAGAGCTCGTCAAGATACGCCTTCATCTTCTCTTTCCACTAAAAATGATTCAATTTCAAACAGCAAGTAAAACTTCCTTCACGAAGGTTATATAATGTGTTCACGCGAATCGCAATGACGACCGGTAGGGATGTCAAAAGATGTATCGATATCGATAAGTATCGATACCATGAGTCGATACTTATCGACTTTTATCGATACTTTTCGATAGTATCGAATCAGTCATTTTCGATACTCTTTGACATGCCATCACAATGAGGCAATCTGTTAATCAGAACCAGCAATTATGGTGGTAAACGTACTATGTGCGCTTACCATTGCTGTTGCATTGTTTATTTTAATTTTATTTTGAAAACATGGAAATTCAATTATTAAATGCTTCAAATCATACAATAATATACCATAAAATGGAACTATTTTAATTTCATTCTGGAAATGATATCAGTTGATTTTTTAGCTGAAATATCGATATGTTTAAGGTTCCATTTCTTCTAAAATAATTATAAATAATATATATTTATATAGGATTATAAATGATTTCATAGAATTTTCCACTAGCTCTTCTTTTCACTGATATTTATCATACAAAAACACGCAGTAATCTGATCGTATAACAATTTATAAAATATATAAAGTTGATAAATAACAAGTATCGATACTTGACGTCGAATTCCTTATTAACACAATCAGAATTATTAATTTTATTAGTATATATTAGAGTAACATCAGAAACATTGGTTCCATAATAAACTGGAAGAATTAGATAATGTATTAACAGATGGCGACATTGTATATTTTCGATACCCATAAGTATCGATACTTTTCTTCGATACTTAGGTATCGAAAGTAACGAAGTTTCAAAAGTATCGATTCTAAAAAGTATCGATATTTCGTGAAAAGTTGACATCCTTAGCGACCGGTACGCATTTTCCACACAATATCCGAAACTCAGTGCTCAAAACATGTTTATCAACAACCAGTCCTCGATAAGTGCGCAGCGCAGTCGCAGTTCAAATTTAAAAAAGCTCGGCAATTCGAAACAGCAATCATTTTCGTTACAATAAGTTACAAGGAAAAGTTTAAAATATATATTTTGTTAATGTCTCATGTATTGAACCCAAAATTCTCTAAATAGTATTATTAAAGTGTAATTATGGTCTCAATCATATAAAACTCTTCTAATAAGGGCCAAATATGCTCCTTCAAACGTAGAAAAGTGCATATAATGTCATAAAGTCATTGTTAAACCTGCAGCTATAAAAACGACTTCTTATCGCAATCAGAGCCGGAAACTTGGAAGTCAGATGGAGGGTAATAGAAAAAATCTCATCATCAACTCGAACTCTCCCATACTACATACGAGAACGGAACGAAATAGGTAGATTTCCGTGAAAATGATGCAAGTCGTTTAGGTGATGATGCCTATGACGCCGGAATGAGGTACGCTGAGTAACATGCCTAATAATCGTCGAGCAAATGAGTTTCTAACGACGAAATGCTCTTTTTAAACTTCCCTGATGTTTCTCTCATACTTGTCGCCAGCTTTATCTCGCGTTGTTAAAAATTACAGGCGACAAACTACTGGAATTAGTCCCAGTAACGACGTTTCTCTGTAGTTGGAGCCCTAAAAACGTTTATACCCTGTATAATTATGAAACATGTGGATGTTCGCACATTGAAGTACACACCACACCACACACAACGACATTCGAGTAGAGGCGCGGTGGTAGAGAGACACTCGGTCGCATAATAGCTTTTCCCAAACCAACCCCCCGCCTCGTGTTGCCAATGTGCTCGTACATTGTGTGTGTATTTCTAAGATAACAAAAAGTTTATGTTCACAGCTTCGCCGGATAGGCAAAACATGCGACAAGTAGATCATGGGCCACGACACTCCCTGCCGCTTCGCAAACACGGTAACTCAGCGCGAAGCATGCTGGCAAAAACACGCCGCCCCCGCCGCCGCCACACCGATGACGAAACCCAGTCGAGCATAATGCGCGCACACAGCATGAGGAAATAATAAATTCATGAATCATATCAAACTTAATGAGACAGGTAATTTTTTTTGGGCATGCACGTAAATCATTGCTACCTTTTCGAGCTTATCGGGCATTTCTTCACCACTTTGTGCCACCGTATAAACAATCTAAACCTAAACGGGGCGCATAAATACATTTACGATTCGCCTTTGGCGGTTGCACGATATTTTCCAATCATCCGGCATATTATGCGAGTGTTTTGTTTTCAGGTTATTGGGTTTTTAAAGTCACGCTGAATGTGATATTAATTTTCGGAAATTATGATCCAGAAACAGGCGATTCGTGGGTTATAAAAGGATTGGAAATATAGAATAAATTATTTTAAAATGTATGTGTGGCTCTCCACTGCTATACAGTTTTGCCTGCCTATAATTAGGCTTGTTTTAAAATCAATTTTTGGGAAGATTAGTCCCGTGTTTTCCTCATTTTGCTTGTTCATATTTTGTGTGTTGCGATTTTCCACTTTTTCCGGTCTTGTGCTAGATCCTAGCCATTTTGCTCTGCATTGCTTTATTTTTCTGAGTACCAAGTCATTTTCAAGTTTCTCTATTTCTTTGTTTGCCAAGACTATAGTTCCTTCGTCTGCTTGTCCTAAAAAATTTAGGAAGTTGTGTTTTGTATAACTTCTTTATATATTTCATTTAAAATCAATTTTGGACCGGTCTCGGTGTCTTTATGAAACCATCCTCAGCAAAATAACGTCAATTTCTAAAATTTGTTATTTGGTGTATCTAACAATAGTACGAATTTATCTCAGTCTTTTCTTTGGTATAATCGACGGAGTCGACTGTATGTTGTTGATAAAACATGTTGAATAATTTGGTACAGAAAAGAAACACTTTTAAACACTGTTTTTACAAGATATTTAGATTTATTTGCGAACGATGCGCATATCGTCGCGAGGCATCATCAGGTACTAACAATTTACAAAGTACGTTCACATATTTATACAAAAATATTTGGGTACAATAATGCGAGACGTCCGCGTTATCATTTATGACCCTTTTTATATAAACGGCTTCAAGCAGATGGAGAATTTGCAATGAAAAATGCAATGTGCAACACAAATACCCTCAGAACGTATTAAAAGTGTATATTTTCTGTACCAAATTTTCCTTTGGTATGTACTGACAATGAGATCTTAACTTATTGTCTATTACCACAACTTTATATAGGCATCAACAATCATAAAATCGTATTGTTAATTTCTGAGGCATTCACAGTGTATTCACCAATTTACTCCCCAGGTCAAGCGCGCTTATTGAAGTTGAAATTCAGAAATTCCGGTCTTTAAAACAGCGAGTCACCACAACCTGCGAGATTCCCAAACTCAAATTTTGAAAGCTGCCATAGATTGCACATTAATGATTCCCTTGATACCAAACTTGATAAATTTCCTCTGAATATCAATTTTTCCACTTTGCAACGAATCAAACATTAATAGCATTACATATTTGCATTCCTGACTAAATTTACATTTTTTTTCGAAATAATCACATTTTTATCAAGAAGTAGAAGAAGTAAATACCTTATCAAGAAGTAAAAATATTCCAAATTATATGAAATATGAGCGTTCCACTTTCTTATCTTAAAACGTTTCATTATTAATATATCACAAAAAACTT
>WSZQ02000005.1:691901-703929 GCA_019419845.2 Weissflogia rhopalogaster | reverse complement strand
AATACGATATTTCGGTATATCGAAAAATTGGAAATATCGATTTCGACAAATATCGATAATATTTCATCATCGTCTAACATGTCTAGCCCGAATGAGTGCGTCAATGTTAGTTAGCACTGCAGCAATACATTTTGATAGTTCTATCTTCTATTTCATATGTTCTCAATTCGTTTTACCACAAATCGTTTAATAACCGCGGATTATTTATCACAAAGATCTAACAAATTATCGTCCAATTATTACCCCGATAATTCGAATACGGATAAACCAAATACGCCTAATCCAAATACGTAAATATAAATACGAATAATCTAAGCACAGGTAATTCATACATAAATAATCGAAACAGGGTTGATATAGAAAAGTGTAAACCGGACATGGATTACTCGTACTTGGATAAACCAAGCACGGATAACGCGAACACGGATAACGCGAACACGGATAACCCCACACGAAACATCCGAATTTTCAGAAACGAACAAACAAGCATTCTAATGAATCAAATTTCCAACAATTTATTCCTCACAAACTCCTATGATTTAAACTTAACAAGAATAATATCATATGATTAGCACAAGCATATTTAACTCTCTCTCTCCCTCTTTCTCGGCATGGCCAATTTGATCTTGCATCAGTACAGTCTCTTTGCGGTACTTTTTGGCTGGCTGTCTGTCTGCATTACTCAGTTCAGCTCGGCATGTTCCCAATTACGTTCGCTCCTCGGTGGCGATAAATTGGTACGCGCCTAGTGTCTGTATACGCCTGAGCCATTGCTCGGTCTTCCGCCGTAAACGTACGTAGTATGTGTGTCGCGCGCGCGCGCGCCCGCTCGCAATTAAATTACAAGGATTGACATAGTGTGGCACAAAAGTAGGTATTAATGATATAATGACGACATAAATTAGAGTCCATTTGAGTGGAGTTAATTTTAACAGCACACCACGGCTACGCAATATATAAATCCGCACGAAAAGGTAGACCAAGCCAGAGAATATACACGAGTGAGAAGGAGTGAAAGAGAGACAAAAGGAGAACGCGAGAGTAAACTAGCCTAGCGGAGCGAATCCGAAACGAGCGAGTAAATTATTTACCGCGCAATAATCATAAAAATAAAGTCAAAGCTTCATTAAAAACGAATCTGGAAGACATAAAACTCGAAGCATGCCAGCAGCGCACAGCCCCAAAACGTCCAAAGTTGTCCACGTTCGACCAAAAAAATTAAGTGTAATTATGTTCTGCGTTGGTAGGACAGGACAGGAAACGAAATCCGTGTTTCAGGGAGTAGAAAATACTGCAAACATATTTTTGCAGCATATCCGTAGGAGACTGACGAAAAACTGATGGGTGACCCTCAAATCCATTAGCATCGGCTGGCTGTTAGGTAACACCTTCGAAAAGTCGTAGGCAACAAAAAACGTTGACGGTTTGTAATCGATATGCGTCTGCTGTTCGAAAATTTGACACATTTACAAGCCATTCGATGCCAAATAACATGGAACGCAAACATTGAACGGCACAAAAACATGACACCACTAAGCATGCGTGCATACACAAAGCCACAATGCAGAAAAACAAGTGCAGCCCACTTTAGGGGGGTAGTTTTTATTGCGTAACCGATATCCGAAACTCCTCAAACGCCAATGTAAAAGGACATGTGTTAAACACTGTTGATTTATGTGGGTGTCCTCAAGAATACAAAACGAAAAGCCAGAGGCAGGCAGGCATAGTTTTAATTGTTGCTCATCAGAAAAACTGGCGCCGTCTAAGTTTTAATGTTTCGTAGAAACGAGATTTAACATGAGAAAATGGTAGGATTTTCAAAAATGAAATATTCCATAAGGAATACATATAAAACTTTTAAAATATGTTGCTAAATAGACCTCGATTTTATTTACAACCTGAAAACGTAGGCGTTATATTAACTTTGCGAAATATTGTGGTCCTTCGAACCAGATCTATACAAGGTCCTTCGGAGCACACACAACAAACATAAATTTTAAGTAAATTTATCCCTTGTAAGATGATTTCTTATATTCTATAAATAATAACGACTAAATAAGCCTTTTTGCAATTCCCATGGGAATTGGTTATAGATATATTTATTAACTCTTACTAACCGAATACGCACTCGGTGTGACATCGCCAAGACTGACTGCACTGATAGAAATATTTAAGATATTTACAACCTCAAAACGAGAGCGTTACAATGGCTTTGTGAAATATTGTGATGGTCCTTCGAACCGGATATTGACACAGTCCTAGGACGCACAAACAGGCATTAAAAGACTAAATAGCCCTCTTTTTGCAATTCGAGATAGAAACAGTTAGAACTCTTACAAGCACAATACACACGATATGTTCCACAGTTTAGACTGACTGCATTGATAGAAACATTTGGGATATATATAACCTCAAAACGAGGGCGTTGCAATGGTTTTGCAAAATATTGTGGTGGTCCTTCGAACCTGATCTTTACACGGTCCTTCGACGCACACACAAACATAAATTTTAAGCCTTTTACCACTCGCAAGATGTCTTCTTATATTCTACAAAAGTAGTAACGGTTTTAAAAGAGTAAATAAACCTTTTTGCAATTCCTATGGTAATTCCAGATAGATATATTTATGACTCTTTCAAACCCAATACGCACTCGGTGTTAAACCACCAAGACTGAATGCATTAATAAAAACATTTAGGACATTTACAACCTCAAAACGAGGGAGATACAATGGCTTTGCAAAATATTGTGGTGGTCCTTCGAAACGGATTTTTACACGGTCCTATAACGCACAAACAGAAATTTTAAGTATATTTATCACTCGCTAAATAAACCAAATATACCTTTATTTCTCACAACATCTGACTAGGATAGCTATATACAATCTGTAGGAAAGATTGCATTTATAATCCAAATATAAATCACGCTTAGTATGTTTTCTCCTTTTTTCCTAGACATTTCGCCTGTTGCCATGTGAATTCCCAAAACAACGCGTGGGCGAGTCTGTTGTGCATATAAAATGCCGACATTAGTTAAAATTTGCCGATAATTTATTTCATATAGCAGTGCGTTTGCTGCATTTGCGCCGCTTGAGTTGACTTGCGTCGGCCAATGTCGGTGGTCGAACGCCACTTGCGTGGGTAGTTTTGATTTGTACTCAAGATTTCTGCAAAAGACCTGACCCAACACGATGAGCACTTGGAATTAATTCTTGTTCAAAGTTTAAAAACGAAAAATGCATACAAACCAACCTTTGAGATGCTACATTTTAGTTGATATTTTCTAGCGCTGTTGTAGAATTAACGCATTTCAGTAATTTCGGTATTAATGAGCTTTTCCCCGTTTTGTGCCACTTTCAAAAAAGTCGAGCTACATTACAATTTGTCACCTTTATATACTTCCTAACAGTGGCTCCACCACGATTTCATAGCGTAATTGTTAGCGCCTTAGGGTAGCTACTTCCAGTCTCGTACACGTCTTTGTCTATATTTTTATAATCCCATTACCAGAAATTATTTCAATATATGTACTAGGTGTATTCATATAAATCTGTGACGCACCTTTGTGCACTCCCCTCGTAAGATAAGATTATTTCAATACAACACGCTGAATTTATTACTAACCCAGATCAGTTGGCTAAATTTACGGGTTAAGGTGTAAATAAATTAAAACTCGTCATGTAACTGGCTTCCAGTAACACATGTTGCTATCTATAGATACCGATAACGAGGTTCAAAGAAAAAGTAAGCTACAAGCAAACGTGAGTAACATTTTGCTAAATTTAATAGACAGCCATTAGTTTGAAGTTTTGAAGCGTTTTCGGGCTCCCCGTAAAACCGCAAGCAGACAGACGTAAAACAATTTTTCCAAGAGATAACGTGATGATCGTATTTCAGGATGTTTTTCTGTAATCGGAACCCTGTCTCTTCTGTCTAAGACGTTTAAGAGATTCTCCTCCACGGTGATAATTGATCTCGAACATAAACCCCGAACGAAGGAGTGAGAGAACCATGCCAACCAAATAACGAAGGTAGCAAACGGTTCGTAAAAGATTGGTTTGTTTTAATGCTTTGCCTAGTCAGACGCGCTGACGTAATAATCCGAAAGGATCGTCGACTGGTCGACAGTGATCAGGCGCCACTTGGGTCTGAATGCAAACCAAACCACAGATTGAAGCGAATGATAACCCAAAAATTGGCAAATGACAAAATACGTTGAAAACAAATAAATAACTAGACGTCACCGATAAGAACTTGGCAGTTGAATTATCCACCATCCTACCATAGATATTCAACGAAGTAAAACTTTTAAGTTTTACTCGAAATTTATTCGATTATAATTTCCCAGGTGCCTTCTTAATCCGATAAAACTCGTGTTTGCCTGTAAATTCGTGTGTCGCACGCGTGGTCCTGTCCCCGGTTTTGATAGCCAACAACAGCGAAAATCCAAGGGTGGTCCGGTCTACACACACGCACACATAGGAGCGGGCGTAATTTATGAAAGTTTGAAGCGTTGCCGGCGTTCAACGACGAGTATAGGGAATTGAGAGGTAGCTGGAGCACAATCGATGCATCACCCACAACCAAATTGGCGATAGGCGCCCCGGCGCTGACCATAAATGCACTCATTAATTAATTTACACTGGGAAGATCTATTGGGCGACTCGATGGTCGATAGCAGGGCGGTGGCGGGGCCGTTGGTAACCAGTAGCAGCAGCAGCAGCGGCGGCATTCGGTGGAACACGACCACTTTAATGAAACAACCGCAATCAGCCGGCTCGATGCCCGTGGGGAGAATCCCCAACCTCTATACCTTGTCCTTATACATATATAGCCCACCTACACACATACAAATTACCTACCTATACACCTATACCTGTTTAGGTACGTTATACACATAGAGAAATGCGATCAAATGCACATCCTAAATTGGACTCACCTCATCGTTACTTCCAACAAGCCGCTAAATAAATTAATCGGCCACCCTTAGCATCGTCTTTTTGTCCCTTAAAGACCGAAAGAAAAATAGCGACATTTTCGCTGCATTTGCAATTAATCGCGTTCCTATTACCTCATCGATTTCAGTGTAGCCCCTACCTTGCAAACAAAAGCACAAATAAGGTTCAAAAAGCATCTTCTCCAAAGACCCAGTATTTTGTGTTGCCCGGCCAATTATTTCCAAAACACGAGGTGTTATTAAGGCCGCGAGTCTCGTATTTCAAGCGCGTTGCTTGGTAATGAGGTTCTTTTACCTCATTTCGCCTTGACGTAGGCGCCTCCCGGTTTTCAAAGCTATACTAAAGACGGGTAGCCACACGACATCCACGTCTTCACGTCGTCCGTGACTGGGATGGATGGCCAGTGCCTAGTCACCTGTCAACTCGCAGAACATCATATGTTCCCGTATCCGCCGGGCAGCCTACCGACGCGACGGACCAACCATCGTCTCGCCACCATGAAAAGGGCTGCAAAACGCTTCGCATTCCTTATCGACGCGCGCGCCGATAAATGTCGGCACGTATCTTCACAACTACCAGCGACTCTTACAATTGGTGACATTCCGCACAGGCTTGCATTTTTTACTGTGGCGTACAAAAAAAAAACGACTGACAAAAGCCATTGTCACTGAAGAAACAAACAACAAACCTTAAGAGCTTAGCATAATCACCCAAATCGACTACCATCATTGTGGTATATACTCTAAAATTTCATTACGAATTGAATTTAAATAAATTATAGTATTAAAAACCTATTTTTATGTAATAACAAAGAATAACATTTGTAACCAAAATTGTTCCTATTTTTAATAAAGAAATTAAATGTACATGTATTTCTTACGGAAATTCGCATCGGATGTTTGCTGCTAACTTCCAATAAACATCGGAGACTACGATAGGCGCCACCCGACGCGACGCCATCGTCGTCGCCACTCGCCACAAGCGTAGCAAACCTAACACGCATGCCACAAATACGGGTTCAACACATACAAACCTTAGCGAATGAAGCCAATGTACTGAATAAATGAATAGAGCACCTTTAGTTCGATCTGCCCATTGTTTAGATGAAGAGCAAGTGAGACATTCACCCCGCCATCACCGTTTGGGTGTTGACTATATTATACAATGAGAAATAGTAAATCCTCGGTGTTGGGTGTCAATTGCAAGGTGTCATGAATATTCGATGCAAATTAAACAAATCACATAACTGTGATAATTAATTCAGTGCAGGGTGCCTGCATTATGTTCCTGCCAGATATATGTACATTTGATACAAGTTTCAATCAACTATAAATTTCAAATTAACTTTGTATACGAACTCATCTGTCCCGTATACTTTCTTCTAAATTCTTTTAAAAGAAAGATAAAAAAATAGCCAATGTCTCAAGTTGAAACAATGCCTACATTAACAAAAAAAAGTAAACTTAAAATCGGTTTGTTAGTTTCTGGGCAATACGCCGCCTAAATTTGGCTCACATTCACCATTTTACGCACCAAGGCAAGCGCGCGTTTAAAAGTTTCACTTCCATAACTTTGTTACCAATTTGTTAACCCATTTTCGAGCAATTCAAAATCGATTAAGTAATTTATTCAGTCATTGCAGCTATGAAATGAAGAGCCGCCGTCGTAAAAAACAACGTCGTGTAATATTAAACATGTTTACGGGCATGCAATACGTAGCGTTTGTGATATAGAATATTTTACCGTGGGTATCAATAAAAACATTACGCTGAAAATGATCGTGTGACTCGAATGCGATGCCACCACACAATATGATCGCACAAAAAAACACCTTGTGTGATTAAGGTCCGAGTTTGTAAACTACAATAAATTGCCAATGCCCTGTCAACCGGCTCGAAAATTGAATGCGACTAAATGAGTTTTTGATTTATTATTTAAATCGCTGCATTATTTAAAACATTGTTGTTTTTTTGGGAGCTATTGTTCAACGTAAATAAATCAATCAAATTTGCGTATTACATTCTGTTTTATCTAATTTGTCCCATGTTTATTGGGAAACAAGGTAGAACGTCTTACCTCCTACCCTCCTACCAAATATACGTATCACCTGCTAGACTATTGTAGACTAGTCAAGTCTAGACGCGTATTTTTTCGAAAGTTTTCTGACAATCGCACAAACAAGCAAAGAGGGAAGAGAAGAACTCGCAGCATGCCTCGCCATTGATAGGCGGAGATAACAAGATAAAAAGGTCTATTTGTCCAGTTGGCTCTCATCTGCCCAAAATCCAACTAAAATGGGTGGAAACGTATCAATCGCATCGCATGGTTACCTGCATCGATAAGATCTCGGCGTGAAATCAACGGACAAACACACCAAGTGAGAGTTAAAAACCCTCTTCACATGCTTGCTTGGCAAACACATGAATCTCGAGAGAAAAGCCGAGAGGAGAGATTAAAACAATAGAACTCATTTGGGTGTGACCAGATCACTTGTCCAAGGGACGGACATACGTTCAACGCCTTGTGTGGAGCAAATCAAAGCCAGCAAACGTGTAAATTTCACAAAAGAATTTACACATTTGCTGAATACTAGTAAACGTTACATCCCACAAAACCGATGAAAGAGAGAGGGAAAAATGTGATTGCGTCGTCACAAATTCGTAAAAGTTGAAAAGCAGTTTTATGGGAAATAGTGCTCAAGGAAAAATCGTGAAATTTCTGTAATTTTCTATATGGTCGAATGAGGTTCTTTCCTTAAATATTATCAACAATTTTGAAGTTTAAAAAAATCACCATTTCATGTAGAAATTAACATTATAAGTTTTTTTTTTATGAGTAAAACACTTTTTTCACAGGTATACAAATATAATTTATTTTTGTACAATGTACATTTCGGCTTTCGCCATCATCAGGTACTGAATAAAATAAATTATATTTGTAGAACTGTGGAAAAAGTGTTTTACCCATCAAAAAATTGATTCAACATGTTCTATCAACAAGTGACAGAAGACTCTTTCAAATATAAAATTATAAGATTTTTACACATGAAAACGTAAATTTTCTCAGTTTTTATTCGCCTGGGTACGCATAGAAAACGTTTAGCACTTACCTTGACTTTAACAAGACGCGGCTCCTTATTAGCCAACTTCGCCAACTCTTGGTAATCCCCCTTGGCGGCAGCAACAATCCATGGAATGCACTTTTTGGTTTCGAGCTGTACATTAACAAAACAAAATAGGCATATTAGTCTAGGCGAAATTAATTTGTAAATTTCACGTGTGTAGTGTTGTACTCACCGAAGTGACCGATGCGCCGTCATCCTCGTCGACCCCCTGTAGACACAAAAAGAGGAAAAAAGACGGTTAAACAAAAGAACGTTCCCCATACACACACAAACAAGCGAGTATAAATTAGCGAGCATACAAGCGATACGATCGCCGTCCATCGAAAGTACGCGCAGTCACGCCGTATTTATTAACGAATTACGAGTACACCGAGAGACCAGTTCGGGTAAGTAATTTGTCCATACGCAAAATGATAATGCTTTTTATACACATACATGGTTTTGAACATAAAGCAATCTCATTCTAAAGTAACAAACGCATTCAAAATGAGAGTTTAAATGTCAAATATCTAAATATCACTAAACATTTTAGCTACATTTTTCAAATGTATTAAATCACTTTAATACATTTGAAAAATGTCAATTTGGAACAAAATAAAACTTTCAACTCTTCAACGTCGAAATCTATTAAGAAATTATCATATTAAAAAGTCGTCTCTGTGCAGCGACTCATCAATCATTAAAGTGCCTCCTCGGCGCGGTTACATCTTAATAATATATTCATCAATATAAATTGATTTCACGTACGTAGAACGTGCGCACCTTAACCGCACTATAATAATTGATTAAGGCCCATTATGAGACGACATGAAATGCGTTTAAACTTCAATCAGCAATCGCTAATCAGCTACAAGGCAAAAAACAACAACAACAAGCTGAGAAAATTATACAAGGCGCGCCACAAACGGATAATTATCACAATGTTTGACATTGTGTACGAGTATCTCGATTATAATGCAACGGGGAATAAAAAAGCACGCGTCATAAATTTCACCTGAGGTGAACAAAAAAGGCGACATGTATGGATGTTTCAGTCGGTGCTTTCAGTGGCATTTATATTTTACGATGTCGTTTTTTCATCATACTGTTACCGTATATGACGTGTTCACTTATAGATCATGTGATTTTTTTGACGTATTACGTGAGTTCACCCCTTTCATATCGGGCTGAATTCATGTAATACGTTTACGAAAAGTTGTCAAAATAAAAAAAGAAATGTTGGTCAAATAATAGATGTGAGCATTAAGGGCGACACATATTGAACGCGTCTCGAATGCGTTCTGATTGTTCTAAAAACAGATACTCGTATGAATCCATAGAAATTAATTGCGTTGCGTTTTTATTGCACGATTTTATTGCGAACGTGATTGATTTTGTCAAAACTTAACAAATACAAACCTAACTCTAACAAAGATGTGTACTTTTGACATTAAAATGTCTACATACAATCAAACTCACACACACACACACACACACACAATCTTCTACACACACACACACACAATCTTCTACACACACACACACACAATCTTCTACACACAAAATTTTTCACATATATCCATACACACAAACTTCTACATATATAATCCACACACACAAGTTTTCAAATTCACACACACAATTTTTCACATACACCCACTTACAAATATTTCAAATCGCGAACATAGCTCAGATTTGAAATTTTGATCTAAAAAAAACTTTAAACATCCACACAGAAATTTTAGCAACTTCTATTAGTACAGAAAGCAAAAATACTAATTTAACAAGCACAAGGACAGCAGTAACATGCAGCAGAAGCTGGAAAATCTCACATTACAATTTATTCAGTGTCCTTTCCACGAGACGGCCGATGATATTAAATCCGTTCGGTAGATCGCGTGGCAAATAAATAATGCAGTCAAATTATGACAGAGGACGGCCTAAAGCGATACGCGTAAATCATGCGCGACTGGGCTGGCTGCATTTGCATTTTCCACAGATCGAGAAACGCGGCGCCGACATGCAGCGATGCTGGATGCGTGCCTATATAAATAAATGTTGCTGATAGAATCTGTTGGCTACATGCTCGCGTCCGACCTCTCCCTCCCGACTCTCTCACACACTCTGAAGCGCCATTACTAATTTAATTTACGATTCACACAATTAACTAAATAAACATTCGCTCAGCCGCCGCACCGTCATTTGCATTTCGCATGCGCATGCGACGATTGCGAACGCATACATCATACGCGAGTATATCACCACACTCAGGTGGAGATTAAATATTATTATTCAACAACCTTTTTCTACCACATAGTGGTGTAAAAGAATAGTAACTTTCACCCGGCCTAATCCGGTCTCGCTACTGATGGTACTTGCTCTGTAGATTTTTATGCACACACACACAAACTTCACACGCACACACATGCAAACTTCACACGAACACTCACACACAACTATATATACACCAGTGCAGTGCCAGTTACCGAGACATCTCATACACGCACGCACACAATCCGTATTTGTTTGCTTCTTTTCTCAACTGACACTTATCAGTCCAATCTAAATCGAAAAACATCTAACCTAACCAGGGGGAGGACATTAAATAATAGTTTACAAATTTTGGCGCCACAGGCGGGCGCTGTCGTCCGTCCTCTCTCCCAACCGATATCATAAATAAGGCTGATGGGTATTTAGTGGCATCACATCACGGGGAAAGGTCAAATAAACTGTCACCCAATCACCAGGACCGACTCGACTCCCGGTGGCCGTCGCTTTGGTAAAAAAGGCACGCATCAAAACCTCACCTCGCCGTAATTTTTTAATGCCTCGGCCTCGGAGGGATAAGGATACGATGAGCACAACCAGCAAACAGAATCGATTTTATAAGCTTTTCAATTTGGTGCTTGTTATTGCAGCGACACAATGGAGATGGACATGTTCGATAAAATCACTTCGCCTTTATCTGGCTTTATCTTGCCCTCCTCGACGCGATGCGCGTTGCCCCTACTTATTCACTACCTGGGGGCAGTCCCGCTATGCTGCGACGGCGACGCAGCAAACTGAAACGGGCGGCAGGAAGATTTACAGCCGTTTGGCCTAATATGCCATACTCATTCATTTATACGCGCATAGAGCCTCATCATCACAAGTGCAAACTTTGGACATGCGAGTAATTAAAATCTACAGAATATTTAACGTCAATGATTCAGACAATTTTAATTAACTTTCCGTGAACTTGTTGGTTGGTTTCTATACGAATAGATTCAGACCTATTTCCCATATTTGATATGTTGGCAATGATTCCCAACGATTTTGAATCTATCTGTCATGTTACACTTCCGAGCATAGCTTCTTCTTGCAAATGCAAGTTTATACAGTTAATAAGAGTTTATACAATGACTACATGTAGTCTTTCAAAATACAAAAGTATGCTAGATACAAAACGAACCACTTGAGCATGCACAAGGCAGCAAAACTTTGATGAGATGTGTTTAATAATAATGCCGTTTGTTTGGGAGAACAAAGCGTTCGATTCGACACGTGCCCTTTTCATACGTGTTTATAAGAGTACTTGTGCGTGTGTGTTGAAACGATACTAAAATAGGTAACCAGTCGGTAGCAGTATAGTCATTGTTGCTTCCATTGTTATTAACGTCCCATTATATCAAAAGGACGCTCGCCGTAATGGCCACTTGAAGAGCGTATCAATTAAGTAATTGGAAGCGTGCTGTGTATGTTTACTGAATTCTCTTCAGACGTTTTTGAAGATACTAATACAATATTTACAAATTAAATTAGGTATGACAATTCACTGAACTATCTAACACATATTTAACATTTCTACCCACTAAGTACACATATCTACATACATTATACACTTTACTCACTCACACACACACACACTTTATCACATGTATCCACACCTACACCCATACACACTTCTACACACATAATTTTCACATGTATC
>WSZQ02000005.1:664368-682632 GCA_019419845.2 Weissflogia rhopalogaster | reverse complement strand
TGACATTTGTAGATCTTAACAAAAAAAATCAAATTGTATATAGGAACATATTTTAGAACTAGATGATTTAACCTGATTTTAACCTCTTTAATTCTCTTTATATGAAGTTTATTCGGTGATATCGTAGAAAACATAAACTAATATTGTTATATTTTGTAATATTTTCTTGATATATTAGTTTCTCAATGTTTTATTGATGCTACAAAACGCTGTAGCAGTTTGGTAATGCAAGATACCTTTGGGATGCACAAGATGCGCCACTTTTTCCCCTTTTACGTCCGCTTAATTCCATTAAATTGCAATTTATTATCAATTCGCGAGCGCGTTACAACGCTACGCGCATGGTATGATAATTTAAGTAGACACACCACATATAAACATACATATATACATGCAAACTTGGTAGATACAGCTCAGCTCGATGCTGCAAAAACGAGACGATGAAACGGAAATGTTGTCGAATATTAATTTTAATACTTCCACAACACATACGCACACACACACACACACACAGAGGCCAGCTTAATTTACGAGCGGTTTCGGGTGCGTGTTGTGCCAATGTTTTTCAGCCTATGCGAAATGCAGTCATATTTATTCATCCGCAATGAGGTATAAATTACAGGAACGCTAACAGCCCATACGGTGAGTAGTGTATTCACTGTGGAGCTTTTTACCGTTGTACATCTTTATTTGATGCTATATTAAATACTAAATTCACTTTTTCATTTGCAATTCGAAGAAATATCTGATGAAACTGTTGTTTGACATTGTGATGATGCTCTATCAAAATATCCTGAGCCGTGGAAGTATGACTTAAATACTGACTAAATAAAAATGATTACATAACTATTTTGATAATCAATGTGAAGTTAGCAGAATCATTCTCAGATTATACAGAAAATATATTTGTATGTGTTCGCGCCACCGGCGCTTTTGGCGATTTTGGTACAAAGTGATATTGTGGTTGGTAGTGTCTTCGCACGCTTAAGTCGCGCATGCGCAGCAACCCCTTTGTAAATAAAGTTTTCATCACCGAGTGAATACGTTTTTAACCTCTCCTGTCGCCGTGTCTCGAATCTTGTTTTTCGTGTTTTTTTACGTGTTTATTCCGCTGGTGAACTCAATTGAACAAAATTGCATTAGCGTTATGTGCCCTGTTCAGCGCTGTGATGCGCTGACTTCTGGTCGCCATCAATATTTGAATTTGGCGCCCTGCGCAAAAAGATAACGAGCCGCATGGCAACTGCGCAATGCTACTGAGCGTCCCTTCTTGGCCTTGCTCGACCTTGTTCTTGTCCGACCGTGGCGCGAGTTGGTGGGTTGTCAATCTTGTAAGTGTGTTCAATAAATATTCGTTCAATTTACCACCTTGTCGTTGTGAGCCTGCACCCTGGCTATTAATTTAGAGTTTGTGGAGAGAATATATGCGAGTGCATATAGAAATCATTGTAAAAGACGCAATAAGCGTGACCATGTCCTAAATATTGAAATTACTTTTCATTTAGCATAAAATGCTCATGATTCTCCATCAAAATGACTTAGGAATATTGTGCTGATCATGATAATAACACAATAAACCACACATGTAATGCACAAATTATAAAAAATGCCATTATAAAGAGAAAAAAGGGAGAGAAAAAAAACACAAAATAACAGATGTACAACCCGTCAACATCATTTTGGCAGGCTGATGAGTATGAGTGATGTCCGAAAATTAACAATTAAAAAGGGGCTGCTGGTGGTTTCTCACGACTTGTTGGTGGTCGATTTTATCGATGTGTAAGTTTTTTCCAAGCCGAATTGGTGGGAAGCCGAAGCGGAGGAAATGAAGAACGGAACGAAGCGGTTTCCGTATAAAACAAGCGCTATCATGCCGGGGAGAGGACATGAGTGGCTGCGGTTGAAAACCACGCAGGACAAACGCTTAGCCCCTGCGTAAGAGAAAAGCTAGCAGGCATCGCCGTGCATGCAGTCTGTGAGATCGTTGCAGTGAAGTGGGTTGAGCAGAGAGCAGTTTGAATTGTAAGCGATCGCATGGAGTGGGAGTACAACACAAAATACACCACCAGCAAGCAGCGCTAGGGACGCACGGCGACGGCAGAACCGTTCAGATTTATTGCCGCATTTATCAATGTCGCCGAATCAAAAAAGACGCGCGTTTTTCTCACATGCCACTCTCGAACGCCTTCTTCTACTTGCTCAAATTGTGAGAAAAACAACAACAACATAGATGGGTATATGCTCGTGTAGGTATAGAGAATATTGGGAGAATATCTAAAAATATTTTTGCGATGATATTTAGTTTAACCCTGTTTATATAAATCATCGGTATTCTTAAAACAAAATTATACAAATGTTCATTTTGTAAAGAAGAAATCCTGCTCAATTTTACTGGCGTTTACTAAATATTAGTTTAATTTGACATTTTGAGGAAATTTTTGATAAAAATTCCGCTTTGAACCCTGATGATCCTTCATCAGAATGTCCTAAGCCGCTGAAGAATGATTTAAAAACTGATTTTGTGAAGAATATTCGCTTGCTTAACTTGGGGAGTAAACTAGTTATATATTCAATCTTTATCAGTTATATTGGATTTGGCAATTTTAGTGTAAAGTTTTTGAATTATATTTGAGAGAAAGTACTTAGTATGATGTTTCCTGACTCATTCACACAACTACTATCATACAGTCTTATTTGAACGACCCCAGTCATCTCTTGGCAGACTTTGACCTGCATCAATAGCAACTTTTAAACTTCTTTCTTGTGTATTTACTGACCACAGTAAGAGGAACGAACTATGTAAAGTAACAAGGCAACTTTATCTTGCTAGTAATCCTATCAGTACCAAGTTGGAAATCTTGTTTGGAAAGAATGGTCATTCATTCGTTCCAAATGCCCTTTTCACATCCACCACAACCTTTTCCTTTTATTTCCTTTACTAAGTTCAGATGAAAGTCATTATGCATAATTTTATGCATTATGATGATGATGCATTATGCATCATTGGCATATCAAAGAAGAACATGTAATGTCGGGAACTTCAAATTTTCTCTTTCCATGTTAAATTTCAATTAATTAATTTCTTTGCAAAAACTCATTAAGTGTTTGCTAAATGATTACATGTTCTTCTTTGATATGTCAATGCTAGCTAGTCTGGGGTCGTTCAAATAAGACTGTATGATAGTAGTCATGTGAATGAGTAAGGAAACATCATACTAAGTACTTTCTAAGTACTAACATACTAAGTAACTAAGTACTTTCATACTAAGTACACCTCGACTGAGTGAGTGTGGAGAGTGTTTCAGTTGTCCAATACCAAATTGAATGGAACTTTTTGTACGTGTAGTACATATATAGAAATAACTTGTGTTAACGGGATTTTATGCCGTTTCGAGCCGTTTGCTCAAAAATAATTTTCAAAAGTTTGTCACAAATAGTGCATGGTATATATTGCTTTAACAGCGCGTGCAGCTGTTTCGCTTACGTGGTGTAATCGCTAGAGTGCTTACCTTCTGGTCCAAGGTTCGCGGGTACGAATCTTGCCCGCGAATCTTTTTTTCTTTTCAAATTATATATGCGATTCAGCTGAACGTGCTGTTAAAGCAATATATACCATGCACTATTTGTGACAAACTTTGAAAATTATTTTTGAGCAAACGGCTCGAAACGGCATAAAATCCCGTTAACACAAGTTATTTTTCACCTATTTCCTTTCTACATGTCAACCTATCCTCTCTTACACAATAAATTATACAATTATACAATAAATACATTAATACATAATCGAAAAC
This sequence comes from Weissflogia rhopalogaster, assembly GCA_019419845.2. Taxonomy (NCBI): domain Eukaryota; kingdom Metazoa; phylum Arthropoda; class Insecta; order Coleoptera; family Staphylinidae; genus Weissflogia; species Weissflogia rhopalogaster. The sequence goes on along the minus strand of WSZQ02000005.1, from coordinate 678,841 downwards.
ACAATAATATTACATAATATCTACATATACAATTATCTACCCACCCATTGATACAGCGCTTCTACGCTGATTTTTCTTTCTTATAATTTTTTTAAATTATAGCCACATTCTTCCCCCACCCCACTCCCTCCCTTCCCCCAGCCATTCTATAGTATTCCCGACCTTCCAATCATATTCATTTGTCCATCTCTCATTTAAAGCCGGGATGTCTCGCCATATGCTGCCAAGTATCCAGTCCATCCTGACACAACACGCACGTCATATATTCTTTTCCCAAACTTTCCTCCCTTGCTCCTCTGATCCGCATCTTGACCGGGCCATTGTTCTTTTGTCCATCGCACTCATACTGTTTTTATCTCGATGTACGCCGGTCTACGATTCACGCTCTGAATCAGTTGGTACCTTGGATTGTACGTGCTACTAGCTATGAACTTCTGTTCCTGTTCCGGATTTTTTCCTCTACTCCTCGACCAATTACCCGTACCCACGCCTCTAGGGTTCCTCCCTCCTCTAATAAGTCCCTTACAGCTATTCCTGACAGACCCACTGATTCATATGCTTTTCTTCTTCTCACACTCCATTCACTCGTTTTCTTTCGTACGCACCATTCCCATACCGACTTAACTAACCTTCCATTCTCCATTCTACCCAAACTCTCCTCATACCTGGCCACCCTGCTTAGCGTCTCCCATTTTATAGACATCCTTCCTATCTCCTGTAGTACTATATACCTAGGAGTTGGTTTTTCCAAGCCCAGCAGATCCTTGATGAACCAGGTATGTTCTTTCTCCAATCTTTCCCATTCTTCCATACCCCACACTTCCACTCCATACATCAATCTTGGTAAAATGCATGCATTCCATATCCTCAATACTACAGCCCAATTATTCTCCCATATTTTACTCCATCCCTCTTTCACTATATATGTACTATACGTACAAAAAGTTTCATTCAATTTGGTGGAGGACAATTGGAACACTCCTTGTAAGCTAATTCTAGGTATTGTAAATTTGTTACTAACGTATTTTGTTCAGTTTCCCTGCTTTAAGACCAAAATTATTTTATAAATAAAACTTTAAAACATCACGACCAACGTATATTAATTCAAACACTGATTTCTTATCGGTCTCTAAAATGTCCAAATATGTAAATTCCATAAGAACGTAGTACATACCAAGTCAATAAATCATCATTCTCCCAAAAAAATAACAACATAAACTACAGATTTGCATTAACCTAATTCCATTTGTAAAATTTAATATTTCCAAAAAAAGAAGTAAATTAAAAAACGCTCATGTTATTGATAAGACTTCTACGCGATTACACATCAACCTAGATTGAAGTAAAAAAGAGCGTTAAAAGGTGGTTATCTTCAATTCACCGGAGAGAAATCCGTATTCCAAAGGCAATCAAATAAATTAGATTAACGTTAGAGCGGCCGGCGTTCGACACGAGGCGAGGGCCCTCGAAATTAAGCGTGTGGCCAAATTCAATTAGACAGAACCAGGCATAAAGCGTAATTTATGTAAATTACGCGCGGCAATAAAACGGGGAATGCTCAATGCTCAATGTTCAGTTCAGCAGCGTCGAGATACGCAGTGAACACACACACAAAAAAAAACAGCACATTCGCCGCGCGTCGTAAATTTGTCAATCGTTTATGCTAATCACGTCTAATCACCAAAATTCATCGAGTCATCGAGCCGCATTACCGGTTTTTCGGTCCATCTTCTATCACTATCACGCATTAGTTTATAATACGAATGTTTTCTAATTTTATTAATAATCATTTTTCAACAGTTAATACGACAAGAATCGTAAATATTTTTTGAAAGTGTCATGGAATTCTGTTTTTAGGAATTCGGTAGTTTGTCATCTCTTAGATATTCAATGATTTAAAGTGATGAAAATAGTTTATGCAAAGTGTATACATAACATTAAATTTGGTAATGAAATTTTGCGTGAATAAAACACCGCCGCACAGTGGTTACGCCCCATAAAATTCGCGGCATAAATATTTTTAAATGAGCTGGAAACTTGAAATTTGACACCAATGAATTCGTCTTTTAATTTCCTACAGAAGTCCAGGTAGTGTAATAGTTACGGTTTACAAAATAGCATTTTCCTTGGTAATCCTGCCAAATATATTTGTGGGATTTTTTATACCACAATACATGTAATGAAATATATACAAATGAATGAGATTGAGATACAACGAGGAGATCCAGGTGGAGGCGGCAGCTGGCGTCGGTGGAAACGGCCGGTGAGGGACACGGCTGACTCTCTGGTGGCGGCAGCTGGTGTAGGGCTGGCTGTTGTTGGATGCTTATGGCTGAATGTGTGAAGACTAGGTGAATAACTGAACTGAACTGGTTGGTGGTGTCGAATTGTGGACTATATATACACCAGGTGAAAATGCTGACGCGACCGTTTCGTTAGTTCGTCACATCAGAACACGTGGTCGCGATTACGCTGCGCAACATTTTCGATGTTTAGTCTCGGCGGATGTTGATTACGTGCAGATTATGGTTTGTTGGGGTGGCGATCATTACGAGGGTTACAGAAAAGTAATTGGGTAGGCATAGCTTGGAGACGGGTTAAGGTTGGCACTTTTTGTTGAATTTAATAAGTTGTGTTTAAAAGTATTTAGTATTTTAAATGTTATTTAGTTTTACTTATTCCTTATTGTAATCAATGCATGTAATGGAATTGCTTGAAGAATTATGCCAATAAAGGTTTATATATATATATATATATATATATATATATATATGATTTGTTGATGTTAATTGTGTACGGCAATGGATTGCCGCCACATATTCTTCAATTTGCGGATGATACTGCACTCATTACACATACTACTAGTCGTCCTAAAGCAATTTCGGCTATGCAGGATCTCGTTCAAGAAGTGCTACTTTGGTTTGGAAAGTGGCGAATCGAAATAAACGCAAACAAAACACAATGTATTATATTCAATCATCGTTTATCAGATCATTCACCCACTCTAACTATTAATAATGAAATCGTTGAGCCAAGGAGCAATGTCAAGCAAAATACCCTGAGCCATTATGGTAGAATTTTAAAAACCTTTCATGATCAACATGAAATTAGAATCATGCTCTAAATAAATTAAATATATAGACAACCTTTATTGGCACATAACTTACCCCTCCCAACAAGTAAACATAACTTAACATAGCAACAAGTAAAACTTAACATACTAAATACTATCAAACAAAAATTGATTAAATAAATATCCTTTCAACAAAAAATAATCAAACCCGCTATACTTTATTTTTTGAACTTTCACTACCTATCCTTACTCCGGACTGCTTCTGCCCGGCGTTTTCCTCCTTCACTCCCTAGGTACCTTCAAATTGACGCCTCCCCGTAGTTGATGACAGGTAGGAGTCCAGATCGCGCTGTTTCCTTCCGCTTTGTTATCACCTTCATAATTGTCACCCCTCTTCCATCCTTACTCAGCCATTCTTTCACTCCCCATTTTTCCCCTGGCAATCATGCGCCCACTCCTCTTTCATTCCTATACAATCACTCCCAACATGCTACCAGGAATCGCGGGAGGGATATAGAATACACCTGATATATTCCCCCATCTCCCATCCATACCTTCCATCACCTCTCTTCCGATCCACACCGTGCTCTAGCTATCAGTCTTTTATCCGCCACATTCAGCTCTCTATCGCCAATATATCTGGGTCTCATCCCGATTGTCTGCACTGCTTGGTATAGTGGGTTATATAAATAAATTAAATACTAAATATTAAAATAACTTATTGAAGACTTATCTGAAGGAAACACAGATGATCCTCCGTCAAAATAACCAAAGCCTGATCTGTGGACATCTCTTAAAAAATCGTGGGTTTAAAGTAACAAAAATTATGCTAATTGTACGCATATTCTTAAGTTTACAAATGCAATTTTGCATAAACCAATAAAAATGTCTAGTCAATTATATTTTATAACACATGGCTGAAGACGCAACTAGCAAACAACGGTTTACAACATTAATAAACCGAAAACAAAACATATAAAAATGAAACTGGAGCATTCGAGGTGATTCGAGGCGTGTTTAACAATTTATAACCAAGTTCGTACATAATTTGTAACGGCCCAAAGTAGTTGCTGGCTTTTGCTTTGCATAATTTTGCTCGTAGCTTTTAGTTTGTGTGTTTAATTGGTCATTCAAAGACTACAAAACTGTGCTGTATATAAACATCTGCTACCAGAATGATCGTTTCTTTACAGTCATGAATGTTTAATTTCATAGCTACTAAAAAAATTCTCAATATTTACAAACGTTCTTTTCCTCCAGGACATTAAGGTATTAAATTTTCAAAGACCACACAAATATCCAAATAATTTAGACGTCAATTAACAATTCGTAAATAAATTATTAATTCAACAACTTTATCGACTTGAATTGATCAATCTTTAGGGCTAATTAGCCGCTGGTTCGTGGTCGAATGAATTAATTTAATTAGTTTTATTTCTTTCTTCGGTAATAATGCACATAAATCGTCGTGGATCCTGCTGGGTGATTGTAATTATTCGTTTTTCTTGGAGTTTTATTCGTTTTTTACATTTAGAAAATTTAATTTAATCAAATTTACTAGTCGTTTCTTGAGTTTAAAACGTTTTGATTTAAAAGACGGTTGTCAGCAAATTGGACAAGTAACGTACAAACTTACATAATACGAGTATGGGTTTCAGTTTCAATTTTCAATATTCAAATTTTAGTAATTCAATCACGAAATATTCCGTTAATCAATCATAATATACAGATATCGATAGTTAAACATTAAGAATAATTAGTATTTAGTAATTTTTTAGTAATTCGTATTTTATAAAGTAACTGTAGGAGTCTCGTTTCGAAACAACGGGTTGCCTACCCGTCGGCTCATGAGATGCAGATGATGGAGACACGAGTGTACTTGGTATGTGGTAAATAGAAGACAAGAGAGAAGACACACGCAGATATATACACAAAAATTCAACTGACTTTATTCGTCAACGTTAAGATGAAGGCGCGGGAGTTCTCTTCTGTCAGGATGTGATCAGTGATCAGTGATCAGTTTCAAATAGCTTGCCCAAAGTTCTCTTCACAAAAAGGCTCAGTATCAATTCACGAAACAGTCCAGTTCGGATTCAGACAGGAACGCAAGTTTCACATATGTTCACGAAACTAGGCAACTCTACCATCAAAAACGGGTTATTAGCGACGACCACACGCTACGGTGATTCAGCAGCCAGTCCTGATCCTTGTGCAGCGCGGAATCTGCCCGAAGATCCGCGCAGGAGCACATCCTAAGTGCGCAGCGCAGGCGCGGTTGAAATTAAATAAACGCGGCAATTTCAAAAAGCAGTCATTTCCGTCACGCTATGAATAGCAAAAAATTCCAAAAATGTATTTTACCTTCAAACGATCCTCTATCAAAATATCCCGAACCCTTCCATTTCAACTTCTTGAATAGATTAAAATGGATTATTAAACTTGAACAAGTACGTACACTACATATATTACTTTCTCGAGTTTTCACCCTTTTTTTGCTTTCAGCCTTCTTCATCCATCCGCAATTTTTATAATTACTTCGCTAAGTACTAAATACTTATGAATGATTTATTATCATCAAATCGTTTCGTTGCTGAACGCTTGCACATCCCGCTTGTAATAATGAAAAAATGAGAGGGTTGTTCCTTTCGAAAATTGTAACCGACCACTATCGTTGTTCGCATTTATCACACGTGTGTTTAGGTTGTGAGGAATTGACGCAATTAACCAACTTCCGGAGTGGACATTAATATACCGGTTTGTTCGTACGTGTAATGCGCTCTTTTTTCCCTTCGCTGGCCGTCGAAGGTCCACTCCACTAACAAGCCGCATAAATATTTTTTCCAAGCACTCGCCTTTTTTTTGTTGTTCAGTTTCCAACGCGTTTTTTTCGCCTTTTATTTTATGAGAAAGACAGCACTGACCCTTTGATAAAAGGCACCTGCTAATGCTCTTTACCTTTGTGGCTAACTGTTCTGTAACTGTAGACGACGGGGCTTTGACTTAAAAGACTTAAAAAGTTAAAAGCATTTAAATGATGTCGCTTGATGCAAGTGGAAGGCACTCGAGCGTAGTGCCTCGACAAGAAGAAGCATCCGCAATTTTTAAAAAGACACTAACGTTGCAACAACATTAACTTGTTGTCTCGGGATTGTCCGAAAACGTGTTTGGGAACTTTGGTTAACTTTCACTTTGTTACAATAGGCAGAGAGAGAGAGAAAAAACAATGTAACTGTTGTAATTTGGGAGAAATTTGATGAATGGAAGAATGACACAAATTTAATTAGGAAAAAAATTAAAAGAACGTTTCTTTTATGGATGTATTCATTAAAGCTGGATAGATTGACTAATAATTTATTTACATAGGCGTATAATTCAGAAAATAAGAACCTAATTATTGTTAGATCTTTGTTAGATAGGCTATGCCGTTCCATCTTTAGCTTGAACGAAAACATGGCGAAATAGAGCTATGTACTTCACAGTTCCTCACGGGGCTCAGACTCTTTGATTTTGGCGAGTTACTATCTGGTATCATAGTCCCATTTAATAAGGTTAGTGGATCTTTCAAATGCTGCTTTTTTGTGTTTGCGTTTACCGAGTATCGACTGCTGCGCTCAATTGTTCTATTCAATTGTCGTTCAATGTTAGTCGTATTAGTCATATTAGAAGCTAATACTATTGATAAAAAGAATTTATTTTACTATGCATCCCCACCGAGAATCGAACTCAGGACCTTGCGCACAGCAGTTACTGAACATACCGTTGTCCCACTTGGCTGGAAGCAAGTTGGAGAAGTAAACAAGAGGAGATTTTGACTCATTTCATTGAATTTTCCACTTTTTGATCCAGTTAGCTATTCAGTCGCACGCTCTATGCCATATTTTTTGTTGTTCAAATATATTCACAAATATACGATCATAGTTAGAGATTGTTGTGTCTTCTGCGAAAGTGGCAAGTTTAACAGGTGTTGTAGTTGGTAAGTTCCTGGTATAGATGGTTTTCTTATGGATATTATGGATATGAAGTTTTATTGAATTTATAAATTAAGCCGTCATGTCATAATGTCATGTAACAGTTCGATGGTCCTAATTGATTGTCGTGTGATTTTTTTTGGTGATTTGGTGATTTTGAATTATATATATATATTGGACTATGGGAAGTTAGCGTCAAGACTCGGCATAATACTTCCATAAATAATTCATGTATAATTGTTATTTTTCAAAATTTAATTTTTTCATATTTAGAATCATTTGCTAGATGTTATTAAAACTCAAAATCATATGTTGTTCTTTTTAATTATAGAAAACAGGGCTATAATAGTTAAAAACTCGTGCATTGGAAGTTAGCGTCAATGCTCAGCTGAAAAACTTCCATAAGACACGCACGTAAATTTGTTTTCATTTTTTTTTTGGTTTTGATATAAAAAGTCGTTTACTACATGTTACTATAGCTGAAGACGACGTTTTGTTATTGTCTGTTATGTAAATTAAGGCTGTAACAACTACGAATTAAGTGAAACGATTAAAATTTGTCGCAGGAACATCTGCGAACAATAATCAACGCTTACACTTTATTTTAACGCAGAAATTTCTCTGTCTCGAGTGACCTTTTGCTCATTCCCTCTCGCCACCTTATCCTGTCAAGGGCCATTTCTTTAGTTAGTTTTCTCTCTTCCATGGCCTTTACTATTCCTGCATACGTCTACCGCTCTTTCGTCGCCCTGCAGGTTGCCAGTCCAGCATTTGGACTGGCCATCGACTTTCAGGCATTGCCTTAAAGTGACCAAACCATCTTAATTGTCGTACTTACATATATGAATTGTACACCAAAAACAATAATATACAACAAAAATAACTAGAACATAACAAAGTCGGAAAGACCCGCAGAGGTCGATAGACCTAAAAATATGTGATATTATATTATCTCAAATTTTATTTTGAGAGAACAATAAAAGACTCTTAGACCTTTAAAATTGAAAAAGATAATACGAAAGATTCAAATGTGTACCATTTTAGATATTTTAATGTAGATTTTAGTATAGTTCTGAAAATACTACTTGTTCAAACTCAAACACATTTTGAACAGGGCCATTAGCGCCTATCTTGGTTAAGGCAAATACAGACGATAATGATCATTAGACATAGGAAAAGTAAATAAGTTTATGCGAAAGCTAATAACGCGTCATGCGCTGCCCTTTAGCCCTAATTAGTGTTAGATTTTTTGAATATATACCGCAACTATACTATGAAATAAACAGATTCAAATCAGCCCTGAGTCGAGTCACTTGTATCTCAACGAAGAGCCTAAAAACCTCAGAGTTCAATTTGACTACTGTCTTATAAATATTTCTAAACATAAAAGAAAAATTAGAAATTTGAAAAGCAGAAATGAAAACGAAAAGTCAGATTAGTTTCAACCTGTAATTATGATGAAGCATCATCCAATGTTCGGAGGTAGAACAATGTTGAGCTGTTTCTCGCTGGCGCATTACGAACATGGCCCCGAAAATTAGTCGCGGCGGAGTTTGGCACACGTAGTTGAACACGAAATTAATTACAAGTTTCGGTAGCCGCAATACGTAATGTACGTTTTCCCTGTTTGCTGCTTGGCTCTCGGCCTTTACATATCTACATACCCGTATACCAACGATGTTAATATAATATTAAACCCACTGCATGCTTGCTCATACACATAATATACGAATGTAGAAAAATATGTACATTCTATATAAATTTTAATTACAAAATTATAAAATTCATTAGCACGCGCTGCACAACAGCGCAGCGCCTGGGAAAAGCGTCCAGCAAAACTTCTTTAGCCTTCCAGCGTACGTATAACGGCTAAATGACAGCCTCGTAGATCCGTTTGTGATTACAAACACAACGGCCGCCGAGCTCTTATTATGTTATCATATTATCCGGTGCTGTAATTAGCGCAGGCGGTAACAAATCACAATACAAATATGGCGCGGGAGACCGTGTTTGTTCCGAAATCACCACACTCGGCGAGAGAAAAAAAAACGAAAGAAAGTAAAGCGACGGCACTTCTACCGACGCGACGTACGTACATATGTATGCAAATGGCGTTGTTAATGCAATTAGAAAAAAAACGCCATAAAGATGGCTATCATAGAGCGCGCAACTTTGCCGTCATTAATTTATATCAAAACGGCGTGACCATTGTTTCGCTATTGGAATAATGACGCCGACGCCGACGTACAACACTATTGTGGCTTCGTGGTATAGAATTTGCTTAAGAATTAAACTAAACAACGTTCTTTTCTTTATTTTAATAACGTAGTTTATGACATAACAATTGTTTTCACATCGAGATCTTTAAAAAAAGATGAAATTAGCCGATTGGGGAAGCCTACAATCATACATTTCTTCATTTAATTAACTTTAAATTTGTAAATTTTGAAATTTGAGGAGATACTTAAAGTTAATGATTAGAAATAAATACAGTATAATTTAATAAAATGTTACGAAGATTTTTAGCACAAAATCAGATTTACATGTATTTTTAAAGTGTCAAATTTGTGCTCAAAAGTGACGCCGACTTCATATGTGTGTAAATAGCCTAAATTTTGATTAACACAAAGTAGTTTTTCATTTCCAGATCATTTTTAGTTTTTGAAATGAAGTTGGCAACTGACAGAAAATGTGACAACACAAATTTCTTCATTTAATTAATATGGGATATTGTAAAATTTGAAATATAAAGATATAGCTGTAATAAGCGACTAGAGACATTCTTATTGTTATGATTTCTATATAAGTGCAGAGCAGTTTAAGAAAATTTTGAAGTTTAAGAAGATTTTTAGCATAAAATCAGATTCACATATATTTGGAATGGATAAAATGTGTACTCAAAAGTGACGCCAACTTCTTACGTGTGTAAATAGCCTAAATTTTGATTAACACCAATAATATTCATTTTTCCGAAAACACCCATGATGCAATATTAGAATCAACTTCAACGGTCTATAACATAATTTCTAAGTAAGTAATCGAGAAACTGTACTATGAGTTTATGGAAAGTTTCATCCTGAATCAATTAGTGTGTGATTTGTATTAATAGATATAAGGGAAATGTAATTTAAAGTCCAATCTTTTGGATAAGTCATTTTTCTGACTGCGAAAAAGTCTACGTAACTAAACTTAACTTTCATTACTTGTAATATCGCTTCTTTGCAATTAATCGAAAAAAAAATCTCTATAAGTTTGTAGCAAATTTAATTCTGAATCGATTAGTGCATAATTTGTATTAATATATACACGACAAATATAATTTAATGTCCAATTTTTGGACAAGTCACTATCCTGTCGGCGAAAAAGCCTACATAATTAAACTCAACTTTTATTACTTGTAGCGCTTCCAAATAATTAATCGAAAAAACTATTCTATGAGTTTGTAGCAAATTTAATTCTGAATCGATTCGTATATAATTTGTATTAATAGAAAGAAATCAAATATAACTTAAAGTCAAATTTTTTGGACAAATCATTTCTGAGACAGCGAAAAAGTCGACGTAATTAAACTCAACTTTAATTACTTAGCGCTTCCAAGTAATTAATGGAAAAACTATTCTATGTAGTAAATTTCATGCTGAATCGATTGGTGCATAAATTACACTTCTATGAACAATGTCAATATTTCCAAAAATCATTTCTTTTTAATGCAATTGAAATTTAACACATTAAATAGTTTACCATTGTAATAAAATCGTAAAATAAATGAAATTATAGACATTTCCTATCTTTTTCATAGCAAAAATAAAATAAATTTCCGTCCAAACATATATAACATATATAACTCTCAGTAAATGCCGGGAATGTCGACAAAATAGATAAATATATACCCATTGTTTTTGCTTGCGTAGCTGCGAAATGTATGTGTGTGTGTGTGTACGTGCGCGAGCCGCGTTTGTAATTGCATAAATTAACAACATCGTAAATTTCGTTATCGCCATAGCCCGTAAACGCTCGCCGACGCGACGCGGCGCTCTAAAAACCTAAACATACGCCCCCTGCGAAACATGTCGATTTCGCATGAAATAAATGTGCACTATTATTATGTCATTTTTACGAAATTTTCGTCGTTACACATGATAATGAAATATTTCCACATTAAATGCTGCGAAGCGCGTTACTTTTTCCTCTTTTTTTTATTTTGTTCGCCGCTGCGTTTCGACGCCGACTACAAAACGAACTAAACGCCGATAATTCCCATGCGAATAAACTTCAAACACGCTGTTTGCCTTGCTTACTCGCATAGTGCTAAATTTACCCGTTAATTAACGACCCCAAACGTGCGTATACAAACAACTAATAATTATAATTACACATGGAGCGTATGTCGGGTTTAAAATTCGATTTATATTTAAATAATAAATGCATAATCATGCCATTCCATACGTAATATAATTGGATAAATTATAGGATTAATTGCCTGTTGATAGTTATGTTGTTTGGCGGTATTGTTTGTAATTGTTGACGATTCATTTATTGTAGTTTTTGACGAGTACTATTGTTAAGTTTTTGTTTTCGTTTGATAAGCTTTTGATTAATTATTATTTAAATCGTGCAATTTCACAGATTAAACTGAAAAACGAAATTATGGAAATGATTCATGATTACACCAGTTTCTTTCGTTTCAAAGGGGTATATCTTCAAAGATATAAGGTTGATAACAGAGTAGATTACAGATTGTTGATTATCAATTAATTTAGCACGGAATCATTCCATTTAGAAAAAATGAATTGCAATTATTAAAATTTTAGAAGACGATAAATACCTAAAACAATTTAGTTTACATTTTCCTAATATACAAGAAGACTATAAGAGATATAGAAAATCTAGAAACATATTCAGAAACTACATAAAAAAGGCTATAAAATGATATAATTATATTTATATCAGTGATATTAGAAAAGTTTATTTCATGCGATTAAACTTTAAGAAATAAAATTATAAATCGCTTCATAAATTCAGCTATATGTTGCTCTTCAAAGGCGTATATCTTCCAAGATTTAACTTTAATAACAAAATATACTACAAATTCTTGTTTATCAATTAATCTAGCATGGAATCAATCACTTTCGAAAGAATGAATTGCAATTAATTCTATTTTAGAAACGGAAAAACACGTAAAACAGTTTAATTTACATTTTCTTAATTTACACGAAAACTCTAAGAGATATAAAACATCTAGAACCATATTCAGAAACTATATAAAAAATGCAATAAACCGATGTAATAATATTTATACCAGTGATTTTAGAAATGTCTATTACATGCGATTAAACTTTAAGAACTAAAATTATCAAGCGCTTCACTAATTCACCCATCTCTTGCTCTTCAAAGGCGTATATCTTCCAAGATTTACCTTTGATAATAAAATATACTACAAATTCTTCTTTATCAATTAATCTAGCATGGAATCAATCACTTTGGAAAGAATGAATTGCAATTAATTCGATTTTAGAGACGGAAAAACACATAAAACAGTTTAGTTTACATTTTCTTAATTTACAAGAAAACTATAAGAGATATAAAAAATCTAGAACGATATTCAGAAACTACATAAAAATATTATAAAGTGATGTAATAATATTTATACCAGTGATTTTAGAAATGTTTATTTCATGCGATTAAACTTTAAGCACTAAAATTATAAAACGCTTCACAAATTCACACATATCTTGCTCTTCAAGGGCGCATATCATCCAAGATTTAACTTTGATAACAAAATACACTACATATTCTTGTTTTGCAATTAATTTAGCATGGAATTAATTAAATTAATTTAGAAAGAACTAATTACAATGAATAAATGTTTAGAGATGAAATAACTTCGTATGTTTGAAATGTTAAACATTCATGGCGATAAAACGTTTGTTAATAAAACTATTAAATGACTGAAGAATTTTATCAGATTCACGCAAAAAACCGTTAATAATTACAGGCGTTCCTCACCAGATGCATAATAAAGCGATAAATATTGCGTCCGTATATAAAATTATGCAATTTGCGCCGCACTATATTTTAATCATTTTTAATCATCAATTTTATTCACACCTCTCGCCGGCCGCGCGCTCGCAATTCTGTTATTTACGCGCAAATGCGGGGCGCAATTTATTTCATTTTTGTCGTGTTCTCCGTCAGCCGCTGGTCGATCCAACCGATCGCCATGAGGGATAAACGTGCGCGCGTGTTTTTGAATTTTAATTATTCGCCAATGTGTCGCTCGCAATTAACATTTTCGCACTTTGCGCCATGCATTTTGCATCGGAATATAAACACATCTGGCAATAGAACAATGCCGATTCATTTGAGAACATTTTAAAGCAGCAAAAAAAGCGAAAAAGACACAAAACATCGGCAAACAATATGCAAGTAATTTGTAGAAAAATAAATGAAGTATGCTTAAACATGGTCTATAATGAAATAAATGTGTATTAGTTCACTGTTTCACGAGGTGATCGGGTAGTAAACATGCAAGAATGTATCAAACCTTACATATTCAACTGGTTAACTGATAATAATACGGGGAATTTAGTTTATTACGCACAACTCTGTTGTTTTCCTATCACATGAATGAATAATTTATTCGTGAATATTGGTAAATATCTAAAAACTTGCTGTTTCCGGTCGCTAACGTTGATTAAGTCAAGCTGAAGGAATGATAAGCGCAAGTTTTCATATTTGTTGCATTCTTACGGATTTAAAGAAACATAACTTAGTTGTACCTGTCATAATAATTATACCTGTATCGGAATTATATACAAGTATTACGCACAACAATTTATGAATATTTTTCAGTGGATTGCTTTAGCAATATTGTTCGAAAATGTTAATAAAACATTGTTGGAGGGACGTAAGCGCCTGACGGTGTAATAAACAGGAGTTTAGCACGAATTGTTCCGTAAAAAAGTGACGAAATTTTGATTTTCTGCTAGTATGAACGTACATATTGAAAATTGCCTCCATTTTACTTTCGTAAATTGTAATAGAACTTAAATTTTCACTGAAATTCCATCATAGTCCCACATTTACAGCGAATATCTTAAAATATTTATATCTTTGAAAACAAAATGGACTAATGCTTATTGAGGTAATTTATTATTATTATTATTTATTATTGAGATTAATTTAGTATAGAATTGGTCAAATTTGAATGAAATAATATCAGTTTAAAAGATTTCTGATATGAATCAGCATTAAAATGGATTTTACTTACATTTCCATAATTTACGCCGAAACTATTAAAGTTATTTAATTTCTAAAAAGACATTCAGAATCTACATTAAATTACCGACATATCCTTATACAATATTACGTAATATTATATGGTCTATATTTATAAGAGTGCTTTTAAAAATGTTTATTTCAATCAATTTTA
>WSZQ02000005.1:628645-655051 GCA_019419845.2 Weissflogia rhopalogaster | reverse complement strand
GTAATACTGCATACGGAAGAGAATTTATTCCCCTGCCAAAGTGTCAATTTTCACAATTTTCGATTTAAGCCTCTATTTTCCAAAGAAGTTTATTTAAGTAAGACAAATCAAAAACTAGCAAAACAAATCATCCTTAAAAATTATGTTATGAGAATTAATAATAATAAATATATTTTATTGGATATCGACCTTTAAGATCCTTCTGCCGAAAGAGAATAATTTTTATAAGAAACTCATTTTTAAACGTGTATAACATGATATGTCAACATATCGACTGTGCATACGTAAATAAATATCGATAATGAATAGTAAACGCGTACGATAAAATTAAAACTTAAAGCATCGCGTTGTAACAAGGATAATAAGTTAAACGCCGATGTCGAACGCATTTTTATCGCGCCCGTTAAATTTTATACGTTGTCCATTTAATAAACATATCTCTCGGTGGTACGCACTCATATCTTTACTGCTCAACGAGCGACACGTGTGCGACAAAATAAGCGCACAACAAAAACAGAACAACATCTACGAACACACAAAAATCGGTGAAATCCGCCGTAAGAAGGGAAAGAAGGTGCGCGTGCAAAGTGGGTTTTCGTGTAAAAAGCGTAGCATCATTCGTCCAAATCAGAATACAAATGACGCCGGAGCGATTCAGACAAACACCTTGTATCCAATAAATTCGGTTAAACTTTTCATGCCCGTGTCGTCTCTTGTCGTGTCGTAGTCGCTCGCGTTTGCAACGACGCGTTGGCTGTGTGAATTGAGGTGGGATTTGTTCATGCCCCCCACCCGCCCTACTAGAAATTGCGCGCAACGCCTGATCGTCGAACGGCAGTTAAAACGCACCCCGCCCCCCGATGGGCTGTTGGCCACTCCTCTCAAACCGTGGCCGTGCGTGCGTCGCGGAGTAGGGAGCGAATCACGGCGCTGCGTCTATGCATTTACCTCCCCTACGCTGCCTTCCAACAGGTTGGCTAACTCATCGGCTCCGCCCACGGCTGTGGTAGGGTGGGAGTAAACGGTTTGCCCACTTCCCGCCGTGGCGCTCCACGGCCGGGATATACCAGTCACTGTTGGGTTGTCTCGCCGCGCGCATCTCGTTGCAGGCATAAACTACCCACACAGAAAGAGCGAGTTCATTCATAAACGCCTTATTTGTACAACCGCGAGACGTGAGCATATTCGTGCGACGAGAGTTATCGATGTTACGCAGAGGGTGTGTTACCCCGTGGACATGAAGTCGGTGCTAGTGTTTAATAAATCGTAGAATTTTAAACAGTGTGGCTTCGTTTAGTTTTTAAAGTGTTTTGTGTGTTTTATTTTTTTAATATAAAATTGTGGTGGATAAGTTTGAGCGTTTTTGATTTTGTTTAAACCAAGGGACAGAGGACTTTTTTGTGATAATATGGCTGCGTACGCACAATTTGGTTATTCATATCCCGCACCATCACAGGTAAAATTTCCTTTTAAAATTTAATTTTATGTCATTTAAACATTTAAGGTCATTTATCATCCGACGCTTCTATAAACGGCCGTCGGATAAATCATTCCACAATTTTCTCTTGCAGAACCCTATATTCTTTAACCTTAACTGGATTGACATACTTTTTAACGACTGTGCTCATTTTCAATGTGATTACCTTGTTTTGAGGTGTTTCTTACCAAATTAGTCATTATAAACGCATGGTTCTCTGACCATTCAGTCAGCAATTCAAAACTCAAAAAGGCATGATTCTAATAGTACATAAATTTTCATTTGCAAAGTTTACATCGAGAAACGAAAAATTCTATTAAAATTTTTAAAATTTGATTGGACATACGCCGACTGTCCAATGGCGTCGCGTAAAACAAATTCTAAAATAATACAAAGCGAAAACAAAAGCTATTTACATTTACATACATTTATTGATCCAGCGATACAATCAATAAATGTGTAAGCTTTTGTCGAAATATCAATTTCCACGGAAGTCATCAACAGTAATTAGCTTTTCAGCTTTGAGCATTCGGTATTTGGAACATGTACAACTACTCCCTTCCTGCCACGTGTGTAGACACGCTTTCCGTCTGTATGCGTCGAGTAGAATCCAAGAGTATAGCAAACATTGACAGAGCACTCGTTCCGACGATTTTCATTGGTTTACTTTGCTCTTTATTGCGTACGCAAAACCAAAACTAACGTCGCTAACAAAGGCTGTAAAATCTACATTTACTGCAAGAATGCAAGAGGAAACGAATGAAAACAGTTTGGATTTAATGAAAACTACTGATAATTACGATTTAAATACAACTACTGAAACTTACGTAGAATATTTTCATAGAATATAGAATATTTTCATGGGTTGAACTGTTTTCATTAGTTTAGATAGTTGAAATAATTTTAGTTCTAGACATTTTAGTGCTTTTTTTAAAGTGAGTTTAGTGATGGTTTTACGTGAGTTTGATAATTTTCTTGGTGACTTCTGTCGAAAATTGTTTATAACTATAGTATCTTGGTAATTTCTTAACTGTAGAACAGAAAACTTTTATATCCATAAAAGAAATAAGTTTTCAAAGAATTTTCTGCATTGTAATCGTAATTTTCGGTGGTTTTATCAAAGGTGTTGCTAATATTATGTTAATATCATGACATAGTAGTTTTTCTACGAAGTTTGTAGGATTTTTCGGTGTAATTCGTTCTGAAAAATGATGGTATCAGACTAATTTGGTTAAAAATGACCAACAAGTAAACTCCTTTGACCGAATTACATTGTTAATGAAATAATGAAACGAAGTAACATTAAAAGTTTTGTTGAAAATTTAGTGATTTTCTGAACGTTTTTACGTTAAACTTGTTTTGACAAGTTTATATAATATTAATCTAGCATTTTGTAGATGCAAACTACATTTTTAGTGTTTTTTAAATAATTCTTTAAATTATTAACTATGATTTTGAAACTTTTAATTGCACCTTGTAGATATGATATGTTTGTGTAATGTTGAATTAAGTTTGCGATAAGTTTTTCCATAAATTTAAAGCAATTTTCTACGATTTTACGAAATAATCTGTAATAATCTGTTCGGAAATGATTATAGCAGAATAATTTAGTTGAGAATACCTCATAAGAACTTCAATAAACTTATTTTTAATAGTCGCATTGGCAAAATTAGTTTAATTATTTACAGTTTATTGTGTTATTAATTTTCAGCGATTTTCTAGGCGTTCTTACGTCGAAATTCTCTTATTAAGTTAATAAAATATTATTCTGACAATTTATAGGTGCAAAACTACATGTTTAGTGTTTGTTGATGATTCTATAATTTATTAACCATGATTTTGTACCTTGCACCTGTAGACATGATTTGTTTATATAATGATGAATTGAGTTTACGTAAAGTTTTTCCATGAATTTAAAGTAATTTTCAACGATTTTACCTTATCATACGTTCGGAAATGATTATAGCAGAATAATTTAGTTTAAAATACCCCATAAATACCCCATACATAAACTTACTTTTAGTAGTTGCATTGCCAATATTAGTATAAATAATTATATTTTGTAGTTTTACTAATTTTGAGTGATTTTCTGGGCGTTTGTACGTCGGAATTCTCTTGATAAGACATTCTAATATTGTTCTAGTATTTTTATACATTTAAAATACATTTTTACTGTTTCTAAATAGGTTTTTCCAACTCAGAACCATTATTACTGAGTTTTAATTGTGCCTGCAGGTAATATTTGTTTATTTAAATGTTTTTCTATGAAGTTTAAGCGATTTTCTGCCATGTAACGTTGATAATTGTACCATCAATGATTCTAGCATGAAAGTCGGACTTTAAACATCTCATAAGAACATATATAAACTTATTTTCGTTAATTCTATCAACTGTATTAGTACAAATAATTATAATTTGGTTATTTTGGATGCTTAGAGATTTTTTTCACGATTTTTAAGTGTTGCCTCTTGGCAAAATATAACACAACATTCTAGCAGAAATGTTTGAGGGCCTAAATTTGATGTATCGATAAATTATTGAATTTTTTTTTCAGTAGGATTCATTTCCTGTAGTTTTTCGTTGAAACTTAAGTGTTAAAAAATAATATTAATTAAAATGTAATTAAATAAAAATGTAAACATGTAAATTTGTGATTTTCAGCTATTGGTATCGGGTCAACCGACGACGAACGCCGGCTCATCGCCGGCATCCGGCGGCGGCTCGCTGAGTCCGGGCGGGAGTGCCGGCGTGCCCGGCGCACTATCACCCGGCGGCACGTCGAGTTCCGGCGGCGGTGGGCCCGCCGGCCAATGCTGCGAATCCGGCCGGCCGCTCGTCACCGATCCGGTGACCGGCCAGAGCGTCTGCTCCTGCCAATACGACTCCGCACGCCTCGCCGCCCTGCAATATCCGCGCAGCGTCGGCGTCTACGGCGCGCCCTATCCCTCCACCGACCAGAATCCCTACCCGAGCATAGGCGTCGAAAGTTCTGCGTTCTATTCACCCCTGGTATGTATTTCTTTCTCTTTTCTCTCTCTCTCTCTCAATTTTCATCACTAACCAACACACTCAAGAAACACGACTAGATAGACAGACACATGGCACATATAGATTTCATTAGGTTTATTTAGAAATGCAACACTCTGGGGTTGCGCCCCCTTTCGAAAAACGGCGCCCAAGGCCAATATGACGCGCTTTTCTAGAGTGTGATAATTCGCCTTGGGGGTCTGATTGTGAGAGCGAGTGCGAAATGTGTACGTGTGTATGGAAGTGTGTATACGACCGTGAAATGAGCAAATTTAAAAGCTATAATCAAATAGGCCCAGATTATAGGGGTTGTTGGGTATCGTCCCATCGCCGACGGCGTCGTTCGTTTCAATTATGTTGTTGGCAATCATTGTCACTAGTGATTATATTCACTTTTAAGATGATACAATGTAGTTAATGAATATTTCCAGTTGAGTTTTCATTGCTTTTTGTTTATTGTTAAATAATTATGTTATTATCACAAGTGAAATAATAGAAAACATTACTAGAAACGATAAAAATCACTAGAAACTAACAATAAAGTGATAATTTTTGATTGATTCCGCTATATATTTAACGGAATTAGTTTTAGCGTTTGACAAATGATAGGCCGGTCCTCACCGAACCAGCAGGCGTGCAATAATAATTTGTTCAATTACCATTTCAACCTACTCGTCGTCGGTCGGCCGGTTTCCATTCTGTGTATGCCGAATCATCCAAGCCTTTTTCTAATCGCACGATCTCTCCTCGAACGTACGGATATATAGCTCGAGTATCCACAATCGCATCTCTCGCCCGTCGAGACATAATTATCCATAAATAAAATGCAATAATATCAGAATACTAGGCCCGTTTAACTCGCCTGCGCGGCGTCCACCGTCCCCGTCCTATCACTGCGTAATCGCAATAAAATCTTAAACGAATTGAATGCCGAACGCCAGCATCATCAGTTGGATTCGTATGTAAACTCAGAGTCACATAGTTACAATCACTATCGCACAGTCGGTTATAATTAATTAATTAATTTAAATAAGGATGCAATGAGGTTAACGATCAAGATTGACATCAGATCTTTGTTTGGTTAATTGTGGAGGGCATTGAAGAGGATACTGAGATGGATATTGAAAAGTAGAGGGTGAGGAGAAGGAGTTTGAGGAGGAGATAGAGATAGAGGATGAGGTTGAGAATAAAGGAAGATAGAGGATAGGGAATTAATTGTTCCCTTTGCGTTTTGGCGTGCGTCGATTACCGTTGATTACGTTTGGTGTGTTTTCCTTGCATTTTCCGGTGAGATTTGCGAAATTGAGAAGTGGGGGGTCGAAAGGAAGGGTCGTAACGGATTCATTTAGGTCGAATAGGAAAACTCGTTATCGTTAAAGGCTGTTTTATTTGTTTTATTCGTTTTATTCGGTGGTTTTTGACCGGTAGGAATTTGGCATCATTATAAGAAGGTAGAAAAAGTTGATATACAGCATTAATGAATTATCTTTACCTAGTGAAATTGGTATCATTTTGTAGATCATTTAATGAGGAATCTAATGATGCCAAACAACTACAAATTACTCCAATAATTAAAAAAAATGCAAATAATTTACTGTACCGAAGGTCGTAACCATCAGATTGTTGTGTGGATTAAAATTTCTTGTGTCTTTCTTTCTTGTGCCTTAAGTTACAACTTATTTTACTAAAATAACTGCACTTAAAAAGGAGTTTTTCTTTTCACATTTGTCTTTCGTATAGAAAACTACATTAATCTCAGAAAGTGGTATGAAAAGTAAGGGTTGAAAGATTCGTTGCTTCTTGTTGAGAAGCAAAATTATATTTACATTGCTGATTTCTTCTAAGGCCATTGATATTGGTATCATTTTACAGATGAATTAAAGACGAATTTAGCGATTTCAGAGAACTAAAATTTACTTCATGAAATAACATGGAAAATTGGCTGTATTACCTCAAAAATTGTAGTGCATCTTTAAAAATGCTTAAAGTTACATATAGTACAGTAAACTATGCTCGTAGCCATCATATTCTTATGGTAATCTTTGCTAAAGTAGTAAAAAACGAAAATTTAAACTGCAATTGAAATTTTCTTCAATTTTTCAAAGTTGCGCTTTATTTCATTGAAAATATTGCAGTAAAAGAGGAAGTATTTCGTCAAGTTCACTTTAGTTTATTTCTATAGAAAGATTTTTTTAAACTTTTTACCCTTCATGAACTTGGCATCCAAATAATGAATAAATATTTATTATTTGTAAATACGAACTTTTTGAAATTTCTTCGCCTATTGGAATTGATATGATTTTGAAGATGATATAAAGACCAAAAGCTAGTATTTACATTTGATATTTCGTTAAAAGTAGCAAAATTTGTTGTATCCTTGAAATTTTAAATATGTTTATTATTAGCAAAGTTATGAAAATCCCTAAATTTGTTTTAATTAACGTTTACAAAACGTACAATTGCACGATAATTTGTTAAATAGAAGCTTCTACAGCTTCTATACTCGTAAAAATTGAATTCTTCAAGTTCACATTGAATTTATCATCGTTTTCTATAGAAAACTATACATTTAAGTCTGAATTCGATATGAAAATTTGACGATATTCTTCTCGCTTTCGCGAGAAATAGATTTATTATCGATATTTGTGATGTGGGAATCGAGGGAATATGAAAAGCACGTTTACGATGAGAAGACTATGCTGAATATACGCATACATATCGTAGTCGAGTGAAGGAAGCCCACAAAAATCCACTTTGCGATTCACCAGTGATATATCCACTCTACTATGCTATCTGTTATCGTCGGCCATCTTCCTCGTCGTATCCTGCGCTTTCCTGCCTTGTGTGTGTGTGTTTTTTGCGTTCTATCTATCACAACGGTTCACACGCGCGCGCGCGACCGAATGAAAAATGTATTGTTATGAAGCTCCTCTCTCTTCCTTTTTTTGCGCCGTCAATAAAAATCCAATTCCTGTCATTCCTCGTTCGCTTTCCTGCTATGCGATGTGGCGAAAAGGGAGAGCGGCGTGCGACTTTGGTCAAAAGAAATTCCTCTGAAGACACACTGCCCACGACGCCGACGTGCCAATAAATTTAATTAGCTCAGCATTGATTTACCGCCTCTAGCGCTCGGGTGTGAATATTTGAATATGGTTTTTGTGTGTGGCAAAGGCGAGAGCGATTTTCGCTTCGCACGTGAAGCAATACGGGAAGCAGCGTTATCTCATTAGCCGCTGCATTTTTGCCGACGTTGTTGTTGTTGTTGTTGTGTTGTGTGCTTGGGTTTGGTTGACTTGGGTTGTCCGGGTGTAACCGGGGGCAGCATTAACATAAATATGCAGTTCCCAAACACCTTTACAAAGGCACGCGCGAAATCTGCGTCGCTGGAGAGTAACGTAAGAAAGGCCGAGGAGGTATCGATTATTCCGTGCACGATTTTCACGCGTTGCAAAACCGTTTTCGTATCGGGAGAGAACGGAGAGACGCATGCATAGAGAGGCTGGGCAGTAGTAGCGTTGTGTATTTTTCGCCTTTTAGAGGAGAAACGCTTCGTGTGGTGTGGCTGTGCTGTGCTGTGGCGTCTTCAATTTCCCTATACGTATCGCAAAACAAGGACTACAAATTGCTGCTTGGTGGCTAATATAATAAGAACTCGTCGATGGCAATGGCGGCAGCGTGTAAGATCAATAAATAACAGACATTGGTGTCGTTTTCTTTGCAATTCGTACGAAAAACGTTATTTCCATTAAATTTATATACATTTATAGAGAGAAAGAATATGATATTTCCATGTTCCTAGAGGTTTTAATACCTTTGCAATTTGTTCTAGTTTCATTTTTAAGATTATTTCAGCCTTTGTATGGTTCTCTGAAATGGATTATCACGGATTTTGCATGGTCCTTCGAACCAGGCCATCGAAATTTTTAACTTTAGTTTCTTAAAATTTTATCAATATTTCTCAATAACTACTGCATTGTCAATAACTATGCAAAATGAACTAAAACTCTAAAAATTGCCCAAAACTCAAAAAAGGAAAACATCAAAGATGGTGAAATCGACCATTATGGATTTTTATTAATTTATTTTTTCTGTTTCAACCTACAAAACAGGATAACGAACGTTATCCTGTTTCCGGTTCGACGGATCATACAAACTCTGAAGCACAACCTTTTGTAGAGCTCAGGGTACATTGAATTTGATCATCAAAAGCTTTTACCATCTTCAGTTCTTCTTGTATAAAAAGTTACAAGAACATCACTGAATTAAATAGATGTAAATCATTCAATTCCAGATCTTACATGGTCCTTCGAACTGGACCATCGAAACACTTGGTTTACTTTTTTCTTTTCATTTTTGAACTTTCTCAATGAGTTCGTTTTAAAAATGTGTAGTTTAAAATTACGAAAATCGTTCGCACAAATTTAACGCCTCTCTCTCTCAGAATACCAATCTGGTAAACAACAATTTTAATGTTTACACATATGATGTATGTTGTACAAATGTACATGAACGTGTTTGTTTGAAGTGCGAGGAACATACTCGCATGATTTCGGGATACGTTGAAGCGCGCCGCGCCGCTCGACGCTATCTTGCCAACTCAAGAGACTTGTTATCATCGCATACGTGTGACGTACAGGCGCACGTGTGTGGTCATATGTATCGATGTATCGAGGTGTCGTGATTGCCGTTTGCACATCGCTTTGTCGGCATCTAATCGCATCGCAATAACAGCCGCTATTATCGCTGACAAATTATTAGCCAAGGGTGTATGTTGACCTAGTGTGTAGACTTGTCTGTGTATGTGTTTGGATGTGTGTGATAGCGAGGTGACATGCCGTTTTGAGTGTATGTGATTGTGTGATTTCATGATAAATGATATGCTGAACAAATAGCCTCTGCCATTGCTCTTTGATAAGGCTATAGACAGAGTTGGATTTTAACAAAATGGCGGATAGTATCATGGGTTCATAGTGGGAATGTTAAGAACGTGATTTTTATTATTTATGGAACACACATTTTTAAAGGTGTATGCAGTTGGTCCTTCGAATCACCGAATCACTTCAGGGTATTTAACGGTCATAACCCTTGAAAACATAACCCTGTTGCAACAAGTTGTTCTTTTTTTCTACCTTCTTAAAGTAACGCCTTTCAATTACACTATCAATTGACTGGTGTTTACTGTCGGATAATGCGGCGGTAATTTACTCGAGCCGTGGTTAGAAATGAGTGCTTTTTTTATGTGGTAAAACCAACAATCCATCTTCCTATAGCCTTGCCTTCTTCCTCCCTTTACTCCTTTTGTTCCACTTGCTTCCCTTACTGCCACTGCTTCCATCGCAACATTTCACAACCCACCACCGTTTCCTACACAACGCGCCGCCCCCGCCCGCCCCCCCGAAACGCGTACCAACGCTTTGCCAAAACTCCTCTATAGTTGTCCCGAGCTCGAACTTCTCTTAGTGGTCTTGTGGTGTGGAGGTGGCAGTAGCAGTGGCGTGGCAGTGTATGGCTTTTTGGCTGCTTGCCGCTGCTTTCCGTTAAGATTTACGGTTGCTGAATAAATATATAGCGAGTTAAGTGAACGAGCGATACTCTCGGCTTCATGGCTGAGTGCGGAGAGGAGAAGCAAAGCCCCAAAGGCAGAGCAACAGCTCCAACCAAGCTCCCGAGTGTCGGGTCTCTGGCGGAGTACAACGAGGTAAAGTCATAAGGGAACAAGGGGTAGAAAGCGAGATGACGAGACGAACGTTTTTCGAGGCTCTCGGGTTTCCGGGGAGTTTTGTGCGTTTGCGTGCAAAGTGGTGGCCCTCACTTCACATCCTATCCGATCCCCAACTCGAAGAGTGGATTTCGAAATCATACGCGTTCCGTCAAAAAACGGATGTTCACGTTTCGATGCACACGCCCACCTGTGTCACACGCTTTTGGTTCTGTTCTCTGCGCTTTTAAAATTTAATTAAAAACGATTATTACGAAAAGATTGAATTGCGGGATAATCCAATTGTAAATATTTTGACTGACCAAGGTGTGTTAATTAAACCGCATGAATTTCTTAAGTAATTTGATTGTCTGGTTGTATGAGTGGATTTTATATTTTGTTTCGCATCGTTTCGGTTAAATAAAGTACGCAATAATAATAAATGAAGAAGATTAGTCGCCAGAGGATGAAGAAGATGAGGACACGAATGTCTTGGGAGTCGGCGTCGTCGTCGTCGTCGTGGGTCGCTTCAGATGCTATCGGAAAGCCACGCAAACGTTTTTAGTAGTTATAAAGATTTTAAGGCGCTTTATGTGGTTAAATGAACAAATATTTCTCTGACTTGGCCTTTAGCTTTCTCGCACTCCTGCTGGATGTACTCACCGGCGCCCATAATGAATCCATAAAAACAACGGGGGAATTTTATATATTTTTCTGTTAACAACCATTTATTTTATTAGTGTATGCGAGTTTAACATGTTTATGCCTGATATAATGGCCATTAAATACGCCAAAAGCGGTCGCTCACAATTAAATGCATTGCAGTTGTTTTGTTTTGGAAGGTTTTTTCTGGGTTTGGGGATTTGGGAAGGAAGGGAATCGATATGATGGCAGGGGAGTAGACTGGAGAGAATGTGCGTGTGTTTTTTTTTTGGTTTTTAGTCGTGGGAGAATTGCGGGGTGCATGTTACATGTTTGCAGCACTCTCAGTGCTGCCGCAAATGCGCTAAAATGACGTAAAACGTACGTAGGCCTTCCTCCCTCCTTTGCACCCGCCAACCGCTCGGCACTCGGCGCGCCGGGAAGCTGGGGAAGTCGGGAAGAATTTAGCTTTTTATGCGTGATCGCCACCCCAGGCACTCTATTACATTAGACCGACATTACGCGGCCGTGTGACATTATGTTTATGCTCATTGTTTCCCTCATTGCTGTGTTCCAGAGCAATCCCTATGCGCTGAAGGACGCCAGTGGCACCGCGGCTGATATGTCCGCGTGGACGAGTGCAGGACTTCAACCTACCACCGGCTACTACCCTTATGATCCTGCGTTGGCTGCTTATGGGTAAGTTAATTTCGCTTAGTTTTTAGATGCTATTGTTATTATCTTGGTAAACATGATAAACTTGGAAAGACCCATAATGAATTCGTTGAGTTGGTTCAATCCAACTTATTCTGAGTTCATATGAACATTTTAAGGAAGTCTCGATCAAGTTCTGTTACCCTCAACTTTATAATTTCAAAATCACTTGAGGTCTCAAGTCCAAAATCACTATTTTTCGTAATCATTTCCGAAACACCTCCACAGAGATTCATGAATTCTAAAAATGACCACTTGATTCATACCCTAACATCCCTATCAGAGTCCAGACTTCGGCTACCAATAATTCCCTACTGACTATTGGATATACCTAAATTGCCTGTCTAAGAAAGATTAGTAATGGTTAGATCAATTTCATGTGATTTCAAGCCGAAGCTCAACATATTTTATGCAATTATCCGCAAGCGAAACGCTGACACGGCTACCGAGGAGAATGTTCAGATAGGATGACAAGCAAGTTGATCTAATAAAAGTAGGATGTGGCCGCGTAGCGGTGGCGGTTCGGGAATGGGGGGCGGGTTGAAATCGTAAATCACGCCGCTCGCAACTGGGCTAATTCCTCGCTCTCCGGAATGGCTTCAAGACAAAATGGCTGAAGAGCGTTGCGCTATTGATTGGCGCGCCGCTTGCCACCCGCTCGCTCTTGCCGCCACCACCGTTCTGTGCGCAGGTGGCTGCCGCCGCCCGCCGTGTGTGTGTATATGTATAACCGCCCCCTACCTCTCCCTGCCACCGCCGCCACAGCTACGGCTGCCTAGGCTACACCGCTGCCATGCCGGTCCCCTGAACCGCAGCCACACTCACAGCCATTCGCATCGCAATGCACCATTTGTATTTATTGTCGATAAAATCGGTTACGCTTATGGTCGCATCCCGCCAGACATAAATTTCGCGTTTCCTAAATTGTTCCGCAAACTATTTTATTCCCTGTATTATTCCCCACGATTTTATTTTCGTATGTTTCCATTGTTTCTTCAACTAATCTTTATTTAAGGGCTAAAGGGTATAACAAAGACCCAAAAGAGGAAAATATCAATTTTACGTTCGATAAACATGGGCGAAAAGACAATCTGTGCAAATCGTGGCAGGTTATTGTCATCGGGTTCAGGTTACGAGGGGAGGGTGAGCCCGAGGAAGAAAAATAGCTGGAAACGAATTAAGTTGGCGAAGGCAAGCGTGGACAAGGCGGAACCAATCGTTTGCTCGTTTTGCCACCCCAAGCACCGACACGCACGCAAAATATATCAATAAAGCCCGCCAAATCGGCGAAGGAAGAAAACCTAGGCTAGCACAAAAAAGCGCTTTATTTGCGCCGGTGTGGCGTTTTATCGACGTCGTCCCGGCCGCCTTTCTCTTGTCTTGCTCGGCAACACTCTCGTGTTGGCGACCGTGACAGGGGTTGGTGTGGTAGAAGCTGCCTAGCTGCGGTAGAGGCAGAGTAGACGAGACGGCATGCGGTGGTGAGAGTGGCGCACGCTTAACAGGGGTGAAACCACTCTAGTCCTAATCAAATCTCGCTCAGGGGGGAGCGGGCCCACACATCTCGACCGCGTGCGTCGAGGGAGCCCCACGATCCGTAACGGACTGACAGCTCTGTTGAAAAAGAAAGCGAGGGGATGTGCTGCACAGCAAATTTAATAGTTCTTTATACTCTCGGCACCATACTCGACACATTCCCCCTTATTCCTATACAGTCAATAGACACATATGTTTCCAAGCACTCATACATTTGGTTTACGAAGCGTTAAAAGCGATGCGCATTTGATGCCACAAACGTTTAGGAAAATTAAATTTTCATTACTTTAACCGAGGGCAGAGAGGGTCAGTAAGCAACTGTCCAAGTTCTGATTGAACCAACAACATTGAACAGCATTGGGTATTTTTACATTCTTCTCGGGATATTATAGACGTATTGGGGTCATTTTCTGAAGAGCCTCTTCTTGTTTGGATCAAAGTTTTAACACTGAATGAATTATATGGGGATTTTGTTTTGAAGGATATGTTTTTCTTTCTTCTAGTTATGGTGCCGGATACGATTTGGCAGCACGACGCAAAAATGCCACGCGTGAATCAACAGCGACGCTGAAAGCATGGCTGAACGAGCACAAGAAGAATCCGTACCCCACGAAAGGCGAGAAAATCATGCTGGCGATCATCACCAAGATGACGCTGACCCAGGTGTCGACATGGTTCGCGAACGCACGGCGACGGCTAAAAAAGGAGAACAAGATGACGTGGGAACCGAAGAACAAGACGGACGACGACGACGATGCGCTCGTCTCCGACAGCGACGACAAGGATAAGGACGACGACGACAAGCGCGATGACACAGGTAGGAATTTGTTCTCATTCTGTGACACACACACACACTGTGATTTTCTTAATCATCATCATCCAGCTAGCTCATCTCGCACTTTTCTTTTCACACTCACACACTGTTGTTTCTTTCCTCTAACTCTGTTGTTGGATTTGTTCAATTTTACGTACGTAAATTACAACGTTATATATGGGGAAGCGAGGGGGTGTACGAAATCCAAACATGGTTCATACATCATCTACGTGTTACTAACAACATAATGCCCGCTTCGTGTCTCTGTGTTTTGTGCCCCTACGAGTGCGTACGAGTATGTGCGTTTGAGAGTGCGCGTTTTGTGGAGAAGAGAATTAAACCCTAATAGGAATCGGTCCAAGCTCTCACGAGAGCACGCGCTTGTGAGTGTGCACGAGACGCACTTTCATTCCATTACGACTTATAAAAGAGTCGTTTCTCCGCGCCGGCTGTTAAATGGCACGTCGGGGTGTTGCGCACATTAAGTCCCCCATCGAGTTTAATCGGATCAGCAGTTAATGCTCATAGAGCCAAAGTGAAGATACCGCATCTGCCGCTGCCGCCGTCGTGCCGTGCTGCCACCACGCCGCCCCCTTTTCAAGGCCTCTCTCGGGAGAGGAGTGAGATCTGACACTGATAGGTTGGACGCCCGCCACCACAGCCTCGCCCCAAAATATCCCGATCCGCAATTTTGGGGCTATTTAGCCGGCGGAATATCGAGGATATGGCCCAACCTGCCTCGCGCTCAAACCCTCTGTTTTCAATCTCGTCTCTCTTCCCTGTTGCAGACATTCACGGGCGGGTCAAGTCCGAACGCAACGTGAAAGACTTGGACGACGACGACATGACCGACGATGACCGCAAAGACGATCATCTGCTCGGCAATCACATGCACCACATTCTCGGTAACACGCACTTCGGTATGAAGCCCGAGATGAAGACCTCCGACTGTGGCGTACCATTGCCGCCGTCGAAACCCAAGATCTGGTCGTTGGCCGATACGGCCGCGTGTAAAACACCGCCACCGCCACCACCATCGCAGCACCATTGGCAGCACCACGGCAATGGTTTCGCGTTGCCCAGTTCGCGGTATGGTGGTGGAGGCGGTGGTTTCCTGCCCAGTCATTGCCAACAGGGTTTCCCCGACCTGCAGACGGACACACCTCCACAGACACCGCCTAGTATGAAACTGCCGAATAGTTTGGTCGCTGGGGGACAGATGCAAGGGTGCATAGGTGGTGCACCCGCACCACAGGCACCACACCTGAATGGTGGTTATCCACAGGGGGGATTTCTCGGGGGGTTCGGGAGACTACATTCACCACAAAGAGGGGCACAACCTCCACAATCACAAATGCCAGCACCGAATGCTGACAATGCTGCTTTTAAACCCTTCTATAAAAGGTAAGGAACTATAACCTAATGAAAACTGGATCGAAACCACATCCGAAACCTATTACTATCTTGATTTAAGCCTAATCCAATCCTAATCAAACCTAGTCCAACCTAAATTGATCGAAATTTAGAAGTATACAAATTTACGAGAAATGTTATTCTTTTCTTGCAGTCCACAAACGATGAACGGTGGATTCGTGTCGCCGGTGTGAACCGCTCCACTCCTTGGACCTGCTCGGACCCGACAACTCTTTATAGGTGAGTGTCTCCTCTTGGCCCACGCGCATGAACACGAGGATGAAAAACCGTACGCGCCTGAATGAAGGAATGCCCGCTATCGCCACCTTCTTGACATTGACAAATGACGGCTGATTTCGATCAGTGAATGGGTCCTACCGCGACTAACTAACCCGCGAGTTACTCAATCGGTTTACAAACCAGTCCTGCGTGCGCGCGTGCGCGAGAGAGACTCCAGACCCCGACTTGGCCGAGAGATATCTACCTCTACCTCGGTGCCACTCTCTCACATTCTGCCTCTCTTTACCTGTCTCTCTATTGCCAGCCCATATTATTGCCAACCGTTATAATATGTTTGTTTTGTTGCCTCCATATGTGTATCATCATTAACCATCCTCAACCGTTAATTCCGCTTTTAAACGCTCCCCGTTGCGAATCATTGTTTGTTCAATTTCCTCTCATCTTTTTTCTCGTCAGTTTTTAAAAGCATATGCTCTCAGTTATTCACGTATTCACGACTTTATGCACAATCATAACCTCACAATTCTAACCTCATAACGCGCATTTCTTAATGAATAAAACGTTAATAAGACTTTCTGGTTTTGTTACAGGTTACCCAAGGTTATGAAGTGAATTCCAGTGATTGATTCATGGGACAACAAGTGCAACAAAAAAAAACCTTTTTGCAAAGAGATAGTTTTATTAATAAATCTTGAAAAAGTGAGTGCAAAATGGCGGCCGACCCGGATAATGCCGAGAAGACTCGTGTGCAATCTGTTGTATATTTTGTGTAAATGCATTTATTTATATCTGTGATAACGAACAAAATTATGTCCACAAACTACGACTAGGTGTTTTTTCTCAAAGTATTCGGTTTTTTTTTGGGAGTATTACCAAAAAATTAAGCGATTATTCTACAAACTAAACATAAAAATTGAGATTTTTCGATCGAAAAGCAAAGAAGATGAAATAGGTTATAATTTTTTGGGTATTTGAAACGCACCTTTGTTTGTGCAAAAACCTGTTGTGTGTACAGCATCACACCTAATTTCTAATTAATTAATTGTTATTTTATTATATGGATTATTACATATTAGCGAAATTGTTGTGTATAAAGAGACCATATCAATGACGAGGAAAAAAAAGTGTCGACGAAAGGAGGAGAAATTTCTATTACGATTTTACAATCATATTTTAAACTAATATTGTTTTTTTTTGAGTTTTTGCGAGCTAGGAATTAAAGTGAAAGAAGAAAACCTTTAAAAAAATGTGAAAGAAACATCTGTACAAAAACTGTAATAATCCTAGCTCACTTACAAAATGTACATTTTTAACTTTTGTTTGTAAATAGGAATATCAGTGTGAATAGAAGTATATTATTATAAATAATTATGATTGTCTTAATTAAATCATTAACAGAGACTATAAACTTGCTTGTTTTACTATTTTACACCTATAATTATGACCCTTTATAGGAAAATACGATGGAAATAATTCATCTTGTTGAAGGCAAGAAATGATCGCAGTAAAAGCTCTTTATTCGAGGTTCTATATTGATACGAATACGAAAACCTTGAATACTGAATGGAAATTTATATGAGATTATAGGGAATATGTTTTGGGTGACACAAAAATTAAAAAAAAAAACAATTCAATTGATGTTTTTGAACATTTTGATTGATTACCGTAAGGTTTAGACAATGACAAATCATTGAAAATTACAAAAATTCTTTGCCAAAGCAAAGAATTTTTGTAATTTTCTCTTGTTTAACAGTTTTTAAAAGCTCCTGAATTGCTGAGTATCAGTCTTCAAAACTTCGTGCCATATCAACGTTCACAGGAAAATCGCAAAGCTCATGTGCAATTTTTAATCCTGAAGGATTGTAGGATTATTCAAATTCAAGTTCATGTTTCCAGTGTTTGCTGAAGCTTTTTCTTCAATGAGCTGATAATTTAACAATTCCTCCGAGTCGGTTTCAGTCAAATCTTCATCTGGTTCAGGCGGTTCAGGCAATTCCTGAATTCTGATTCTATCAGTTCGAACCCAACTCGTCCTATTTCATTCGCAATTTCAGCTATGTTTCAGCTGCCACAGTTTGAATTTATACTGATTCTATGTCATTTTCCGCAGACAGAGAAGGCCACAGTTTTTTTTTCAGCGCGTCTTCAATGTGTGTGGCTTCAGTTTTGGCTTCCAATGATTATTTTAGGCTTACGATGAATGCATTTTGCTGTGTCAAATTTCTTCCAGCATTCCATAAGATATCAGGATTCCATTCCATATTATCCAATACGATTTTAAAGGTTTTTGTCTAATGTAATAGTGCTTAAAAGCCTGCACCATTCCTTGATACATAGGTTGAAAGAAAGCCCCCCCCCGTCGTGGTGGGAGGTGAAAATGTCTCGTTTATGTTTGAATGTAAAGTTTCAAGGTAGCGAGCATGACCTGGTGCTTTGCCCAAAACTGGAAGTCCTTTAAAATCTGAATTCTGTATTTTTTAAGTAAGTTTAAACTTCAGAAAGCAAACAATTCCGGAACCATAAAGTCATAAAAATCCGCGAATAAAGAAATATTTAGCCGCGAATAATAAAAGCGCAAGTGAAACACGAATGAAGGGAGCGCGAACAAGGAGCTTTAACTGTATTTGCTTGCAGGAGATGCTGGACAGATGCAGGATGTGTGAAAAAGATTTACTATTTGATAAAAAGCATCTGCAGGCCAGACAGGCGCGGTGCTGGAAAGGACACATCGCGACAATGATGAATAATTCATCTGGTCAATTTAAAAACACTTCCAAAAAATATCTGCCCAAGCCCCATGTCCATTCAAAACGCACGCTGCTAGCAGACGAAAAAACTTTTCTGATTCGCAGGCCGCCAACATCTGGGGCCTGGGATCTAATGGAATTTATTGAATTCGATTTTAACACTTTGGAGATCTCGGCATCGTATCGTATTCGACTGAATACCTTCAACAAGCATCGTCCGAAAACGCATTCCAAAACGCTCCAACAAACAACGAGTAAAAAATGTGCTATTTTTACGCATTTATTACCACTATCCATCATGATAACCTCGCAGTTGTCGTTAAACGTGTAAGCTGCATGTTTGATACGCTTTGATACAAACTTAGTTAATATTCCCAGCATTCCACCTTTTAATAAATTACGCTCATACACGTACGTTTGTGTTGTACATATACGAACAAGTTGGCATTCAGTCAATGTTTTCGGAGGCTTGTTGCAGTAAAGTGAAAGCAAACGATAAGAGCCACAACAACTAGCGCTACGAATGGCCGTCGTTAGAGGTTATAACAAGCTCGCTATCACATGCAATGCTTGCACATTCATAGAGTAACAAAAGAAAGAAAAACCCATTTGGGACTAACCTTTCCGTGTTGTTTTGGCGGTTTCGTACCAAGCTATGACAAGCTCGTGTCAACACCCCATTACAATGGTTTTGTGTCGCGCCCTCGGCCGCGACGTACAGCATTATTCAGCGAACACTGGGCACGACTAAATGCCCAACAATAAATTTCTAACGTACACTATCACTACCAAAATACACTATCAAATTAACATATATTCAAATTAGCGACTAGGTTATGTTACTCACAGCAGGGCGATTGAATCACACACAAAAAAACCCCTAAAACAAAAACTGTCAATTTTAAGCCATAAGTAATAGATTATAATACATACGGCGCCATCTATTACCCATGCAGTGAACTAAATTCGTTTTTTACTCATTTAACAACAAAAAAACATATTTTTTCATTGTTTAAAGGCAAAAACAATGAAAACAAGAAAAGGAAACCTTTCAACGACAACTTACTATTGTCTTAAAAACGTTTTTAAAAACTGCAATTCATTTTTGAATGGCTAAGCAAGTTTTTTAAGCAAAAATTGCAAGGAAATCACCATTTTTGGGGGTTAAAAATATACTGAATGCGGGAATATACTGATGTTTTGTGGGTGCAAGGAAGACAATGAAAGGCCCTCAGCATCTCTTCAGCTCTCTAGCGAGTCGGCGAGAGGTCTTGTGTTGCCTCTCAGCCGAGTCTCATGCCATGAAACAGGCTGAAACTAAGGCCACTTGCCGAGTTATTTATGGCATTTTTCGACTCCGACTACTTATTGTTTGACTAACTACAACCTCTGTCACGATTATCTACAGATGTATCTCTGTTTATGCTTTGTAAATTTAGTGTTGTTTAAGATATTTAGCATTTTCTCTTCTACCGAGTGAGGCTTCGAATCCTCGAGTCCTCGTGAGTCGGGGAAGATATACGAAAACTGTATCGTTATAGTGTAGGAGTATCATGCAGAGCGTTTGTAAACCCCTGTGTGGATGGAATAGTCACATTGACTGCACAGAGGATTGCCCAGGATGATATATTTGCTCCTGCGTCGACGTCGAGTGTCGAGCATCCCCCTCGATTTTCGATCTGAACGTGTCAGTATATCAATGTATCTACACAAAAGTGGTCTGAAAGTTACGACATAGTTTGATATATATCATTAGGTTCTAATGGAAATGTTATGGATACATAATGTAAACACACGGCTGACAGGAAAAACCACGAAATGACTAAATGACTCTAGAAAACACTAGAAACTTTCTGATTTTTGTTTGTATAAACAAATAACTCTAATTTGCAACTGTTTCCATTTTCATTTCGTTCATTTTATTTTAATTTTAATGTGATTATGTTATTAAGCTGTACAATCAAGAGATTCTTGTCAATTATGTGTTTCTAAAAACATTCAAGAGCTATTCTCTTTAAATTACCAAGATAACGGCACTTTACCTTGGAAAAATCTTCGGCTTATGGCCAGTATCCTATATAATTATCGTGGATCTTTGATCGGCTCCACAGGCCGCGAAGAAAATCGCAAAAATCGCGCACATGCATATTTGTATTCAGTATTTTATTTTGCAATTTTTTGATGAGACATACAGGTGCTTCGTTCTTCTAATTTCCGAGAAAACCAGACATTTATATCGCCTTATGGACACTCTAATGTAAACTTATAAACTTTGACAGAGTACAGGCCACGATACAGGCCACAAAAAACGAAAATATTCCTGAGTTGCACATTTGCATTCACCTGGCAATGAGAAATCTAATTGTAAGTCACATAAGTAAAACACAGATGCTACACTCGAAATATCAGTGACCAAGAAACGCTAATAAAGTTTTGTAGTTTGGTCTTGAAGTTAACTTCAGAGCCGTCGCTAAATGACAACAGAAAACACCAGAAACTTACTTTTTTTCGTTTGTATAAACACGTAACTGCAATTGACAGCTGTTTCCATTTCTTAAACGTTCATTTTGTCTTTATTTAGATATGATTATGTTATTAAGCCACCTAATCGTGTTTTTATTGTCGATTATGTTTCTTCTGAAACATATTTTTTGTATTTTGCCATATTTCATGGCAAATTCTTTAGAAAAATCCTAAGCATTACTTCAATATCGATTTATAATGATTCACAAAGGCTTAAAATCGCTCTAAAAGAAAAACTTGACCACCTATCACTATGTACTAAAATTTAAATTCTATTATGATATCTACATAACATTTATAGCAAATTTCATCAAAATCGCTTGAGCGGTTTAGGCGCTAGGCCAGGACAAACTTTGATAAACGGATTTTTAAGCTGTAAACATCAATAAAACAACAATATGTTAACAAACAAACGATTATATCCCAAAAATAGAAGATTAAACATTTACCAACACCCATATTTATACATTATTTGTTGTTATTATCGAAACACAACATAAAATATTTTATTATCAATTAGTATATTTTATTATTTATGTCTTACAAACCCATTTCTTTGTGTAGCTCGACGTTTTATGGTTACATAATTAATATCAACATTTACGACGTTTTTATCAATGGTTTTTGATGTGAATTCCACGCGGGCTATTAGCGCTAGCCAATAAATTTTATGAAAATATCCAACGGAAAAAATAAGCAACACAAATTACGTACAGATTAATATGCCATTCTCGCAAATGAACATATATAATTATGTTAATTATAAGCATAATGTATGCTGAATTTTATTATTGCATAATTTGTTGTAATAGATCACGCAAAGGAATGGCATAATCATGTGAGAAACACAGAAAATGACATGGAAAAAATACATGCCGTGAGAAACACCTACATGTGTTTCACTGCTGCGTTGCTAATATAAAAACAGTTTCTTGGCTTTCTTTTTTATTGATTGTTTAATCTGTGAGTTTTTATCGAAATATGTTGTTTGATTTTTGCACGCTAGGTTAGGAAATAAGTAGTGAAATTGGTAAGTAAATTAATGACGTTTATAAATGAGTATCCGTGGTTTAACGCTTTGTAGTATTTATTCTATGAAACATAGAAGCTTAAATTATACATGAAATGAAAGAGCAACTCAAACAGTTTTATGTATAAGCTTACAATTTTCCAATGTGTGCATTTTTTTGTGGTCTGGAAGAGTTTTAGTTTGAAATAATCGATAATTTCTAAAAAGTTGTCGGTGGAATGTCCATTTCACGGCTAGCCTTCCGAAAGAATTTCATCGGGTTACGCGTGAAGGACGTTTTCTGAGTCAATACATTCCATACCTTGGTTGTCCCGTGCTTTATCTTGAATTAAAGCTCCTTTGCATGCGTTGGAAAGCACAAGTGGTAACAAACAGCGACTAGTAAACAAAAAGCCTTCTGTGCGCCGCAGTTTATAAAATTCGAAAAAATGTAAGCTATTATGTAAAACTGTTTGAGTTGCTCTTTCATTTGATCTATAACTCATTGCTCTATGTTTCACAGAATCATTATTACAAAGCGTTAAAACTCCGATATTCATTTATGAACACCTGTTTAACGCACAATATCCTAACTGAAACTAGTTAACCTTTCTTTCGAAATTCACCTTTGTATTCCATAATATTTTTTTAGATTTTGAAGTTTACGCTGTTAGATTAATAAATCAATGTCCTAGATTTATTTATGTTATTCTGATAACTTCATATCAGTAGAAAAATAGACTAAAAACTAATTTTAACAAAATTTGTTTGATAAAATCCAATGTTCTAGATATTTTGTACTATGTAAGTTTTATTTATTTCCTGTTTGCTCAAATTTACTAATTTAGAAGCATAAATAATACATGAAATGAAAGTGCAACTCAAACAGTTTTATGTATAAGTTTACAATTTTCCAATGTGAGCATTTTGGGTTTAAGCACATCAAGAATCGATTGTTACATCGAATCAGGAATTAACATGTGATTTTTGAACTTTTGGTAAATATTCTCTAAAATATATGAGAAAAACATGTTTAGATGTATAAAATCGACTTATTTTCACTTAAAAAATGCGTTCGAGCACATCAAGAGATCGTTTGCTGCAACGATTCAGGAATTTACATATAATTTCTGAACTTTTGGCAAATATTCGCTAAAATTCACGAGAAAAACCTGTCTAGATGTGCAAAATTGACTTATTTTCGTGAAAAAAATGCGTTTAAACACATCGAGAACAGCTGCAACGATTCAGATTAATATGAGTAGAAAAAAAAATGTAACTCATTATAACAAAATTTACTTTAGAAAATGTATAAATAATTTCCCCGCTAAATATACGGAATAATGTAACGAAAATTATTTATAGTAAACGCATCGTTAAAACGCAGTCGTATGTCTTCCTGCGTAGCGAATCGCTGAAAAGTTAGGCTATAAACGTCGCGTAAATCCACCATTAATCGGCCATCGATAATATAAATCGTGGCGTGGAGCGATTATATATTTTAATTGTGTGGACAAGTGGCTGTATTAA
Organism: Weissflogia rhopalogaster; assembly: GCA_019419845.2. Classification (NCBI taxonomy): domain Eukaryota; kingdom Metazoa; phylum Arthropoda; class Insecta; order Coleoptera; family Staphylinidae; genus Weissflogia; species Weissflogia rhopalogaster. The sequence goes on along the minus strand of WSZQ02000005.1, from coordinate 631,681 downwards.
TGAGTCTCGAAGCAACGGCACCAAACATCGGCCCACACGTTCGTTGTTGGACTCCGACGGGACCCAGGTAGAATCGCAACACAGTGAGGCGAAGGTAGTAAACCCATGGGTTCTCTCTCTCAATGACTGTTGGAAACCGAAGAGCAAGAACACTACACCACCATCCTAACGAGCCACGGAACGCATGAAATCGAATACGTTGTGTTTATCTCTGCCACCAAGCGTTTTCTTCGTGGGTTTCATTCAACTATTTGATGCCAATGCAAGCGAAATTAAAACGAACCCATGCAAAACAACAACAACAAACACAAAAAGCTCAAAATCAATCTGAAATTAAATTTTATCGAAGCTAATTTAAGAAATTTAAAGGAAACTAATGCTTGAAATTTCTTCAAATTTCAAACAAGATAAGGAAAATCACCTGCATGATGTCAAATTTGTTTTGTAACACACACTTTTTGCGAAATGAAATAATGAACAACCAGAGAAACAAGTCTTTCCTACATGAAATGACACAACAATTCGTGTTTTCTCAAGTGTGTGTACTAATTCACAATAATTACGAGCTAATTATCTTTTAACTCATTGTCAGTTTAATTAGGAAATCTTTCTCAAGATATCACTCACAATCAGAGTAGAGACTAGATGATTTAATCTTGAGCTCATGAGATAGTTTTAAAGGTTTTTTTATAAGTACATTCATATCAACTTATCAAAAAAACACAAAATAAGATATTCCATAAGGAGGATGAAACGCAAAACTGTTCTGTTTTATCAAAATACTCACATGGGCAATGTTGATAAGCGATTATTCAAGGCAACAAACAATAAGTAATTGTTTCGAGCGGATGTAAGAATATGCTGACACTTTGATGAGTGTCAAATAACTTCATATTTTCTACACGGATAGATATCAAAATTGTTGCAATCAAAATTGCCTCATCCCAGCTTTTTATACAGATTTGCGTTGTTATTTAATATTTTTCGTTCAAAAATTCGACTTTAAAATACGAAAATAATATGTAAATATATACTTTTTGCAAAAACAAAACAATGTCGTGCTCTAGAGAATTTAATTGTCTACAAAATGTGTCGTCACTCAGTAAAATCAGTTCAGTAGATTCTTTTCAATCATGTACGCAAAATTGAAAAAAATTAAAAATTAAAAAAACTTAAAATTGGACAAACAAAAATATTTTGAGCTATAACTTTGGAAATACTGCAGCTATCGATTTGAAATTTTCAGGGAATATTCTTGGATAGTATAGCTATTGATTATTATTGGAACTATTAAAGAAAACGATTTTTGACTTGGTAAATTTTGATGTAAAACTAGATATTTCGGTTTTTACACGTTAAGCAACCATTTTTCACTATAAATTTGAAAAAGAAATATAGAATTTCCTTGAAAATCATTTTAAATGCAGTTCTCTGGACTGACAAATATACTGAAATCTCGTGAGTTTGCCAAAAATATATGAAAAAGTTAAATTTGTATATTTTTAGAGTTTTAAATAAAAATTGCATTTTTCACATAAAAATTCGACTTAAAAATACGAAAATAATATGTAAATATATACCTTTTGCAAAAAAAAAATGTCATACTCTAGAGAATTTAATTGTCTATAAAATGAGCAATCATTCAACGAAATCAGTTCAGTAGAATCTTCTCAATCGTGTACGGAAAATTGAAAAATGATACATCATAAACGCACTTAAAATTGGATTAAAAAATATTTTGAGCTATAACTTCGTAAATACTGTAGCTATTAATTTGAAACTTTGAGGCTATATTCTTGGATAGTATAGCTATTGATTTAGCTATTGATTATTATTGGGAACATTAAAGAAAACGATTTTTGACTTGGTTAATTTTGATATAAAACTAGATATTACGGATTTTATAGTATATTCAACGATTTTCATTACAAATTTGAAAATGACATGTCAAATTGCCTTGAAAATCATTTTAATTGAAGTTCTTCAGCATTGGCAAATACGTTGAAATCTCGTGAGTTTGCCAAACAAAGAAGAAAAAGTTAAATTTGTATATTTTTAGAGTTTTAAATAAAAATTGCATTTTTCACATAAAAATTCGACTTAAAAATACTTATCCCAGCTTTAAGACAGATTTTCGTCATTATTGGTCAAGAGGGAGACTTCTCGTTTTAATTCTTAACGGTTTGAAGTCCATATGGAGGTGTAGTAACCTATGCAATAAGAGACAGGAAGTTGACATAAAATAATCTTATTAAAAGCCATAAGAAATGCAATGAAAAACAAAAAATTGGTTTAGGAATTTGAAATTTATATATATTATATGTTATTTCGGTGTAACCAAAAATGTAGTTGGTTTTGAGTTATCTAATATACTTCCGGTTTTATGGCCAATTAAACATTTGTTGAAAGTTCTTTTAGCAGGTTGAAATATGATAATATCGATTTTAGGTAAGAAATTTGTTTAACATTTACGTAACGTTTTATCAAGTGTTAACATTTGACGTGATGAATATTAGCATGAAATATTTCGAAAACACTTGGTACGATTTGCTACGGCACGAAGCAACGAATGCATGTGGTGACCAAGTGCAGCACTGCACGGGTCTTGAGCATTCTTCTCGGAATTCCAAAACGACGTCGAGGGGCCCCCTACGGTAGGAAGGAAGTGCCCCCTATGGGGTTCGCCCTCCTAGCGTTCGCCAGCCTGGGCAGGCCAGAGTCAGGCGGCCCACAACTGTGTCTCTCCCAAAATAAGCCATAAAATACGAAAATGTCAATGCCAGCGAACAGAAAAGCCAGCGAAGCCAAGCAGCCGTGCATTTGCCATCGAAATTAAGATTTAGACTGGCCGACGAGTATTTATTGCCGGCCCAGGCATGTCTGCATGACCATTCTGTAAGCTTATGCAAACACGAGACGCCTGCAGTCGTGCACATCGGGCGCCCACCGGGATATTTGAGTAAAACTTGAAAATTTACACTTTTCTGATTATTATTAATATTCATCTAATCAGTTAGAAATTGGTATAGCTGTAGT
>WSZQ02000005.1:553089-568724 GCA_019419845.2 Weissflogia rhopalogaster | reverse complement strand
TTCAACATTCATGTTTATTGTTATCAATTAAGTATTATCTCCAGTATCGTTGTTTATAGTCATTAGATGTCGCTAGTGCAAGTTCTAAGGCAACAGCTAGTTTTACATAGTTTATTTGCCTTTGTTGAAATGTACTCAGTAACATTTCATTGGCGAATGAAGGTTTTGGTAGTCGTCAGAGAAACATCTATTACAATCAGCAAGAAATTAGCATTCCTAAAAGCGGCTTTTCCCAACCAACCGCCAAAACCTCCGATATGTTTGCTTCTCCTTGCATCTTCCTCTTCTTGTCTCTTCTCTTCTCATAAGAGAGACGGAGTGAGAATCTCTCTTATCCTATCTTACTCTCTCTCTCTCTCTCTATCACTTCCCTGCGAATCTCTGAATCGCCTGCGAATTTAATTATACACAATTCGGTGATGTAATATTTATGTATTTATTTAAATGCGATGGTAATCCTCTGGCCACGACGAGCGGTAAAACCGATGAAGAAGCAAACCGACGATGCGGGTGGCTACAGTGGCGGTAGTGGAGATTTGACGGTGTGCTTACTTAGCGAGTTTCGGAAAAGTGACGCAAAGTATTATTTCGGAGCCCCCCTTACAATTCGTGCGAAACCGATGAAAGAAGAAGGCGCAGGGGACGCAAAAAAAAACGCGCGCAAGTAAGGGAGGAACGTAAATGAAATCGGTGCCTAAGCACCGCTAAAGCGCGAGTTCTGTTTACGATCGACTTCAGTTAATGATATTTAAATATACTACGTTTATACGGTGGTTTTGGTTGTATTACGTCGTCGTTTTGAGGGAAGGAGGATATTTTTTCGTGGAATATTTCGGGGTTTTGTATTTTCATCGTCTTACAATTATATATTGCCTATACAGGCATTCATGAGTTTTAGAATATTATGCAGCGGCGCCGATTGCTCAAATTACGAATGATATAGTTACCTTACAGAAGTGGCCAAAACATAAACGCATTAAGTGCCTTTTAGAACATCATCCAGCGCCCTCTATTAATCAAAAGCATGAATTGGACAGTGATTTGAAAGAAAGTAAAATAAGATACTTCTAATACATTGAAATAAATGCCTTGACAGCTTTTAAAATATCAACTAGCGCCCTCTATTACTTATAAACATAAATGTGACATGATTTGACAGAAAATAATTTTCATCGTCTTAGATATTGTATGTAAATGCCTTGATAGCTTTTCTAATATCATCTAGCGCCCTCTATTGTTCAAAATACGAATGAGATAGTTACCTTACATAAGTGGCCAAAACATAAATGCATTAAGTGCCTTTTAGAACATCATCCAGCGCCCTCTATTAATCAAAAACATGAATTGGATAATGTTTTGAAAGAAAGGAAAATAAGATACTTAACACATTGAAATAAATGCCTTGACAGCTTTTAAAATATCAACTAGCGCCCTCTATTAATCATAAAAATGAATGTGACATTTGACAGAAAGTAATTTTCATCGTCTTAGATATTGTATATAAATTCCTTAATAGCTTTCATAATATCATCTAGCGCCCTCTATTGTTTGAAATACGAATGAGATACTTACCTAACAGAAATTACTAAAATATAAATGTATTGGCGGTCCTTTCGAACATCAACTAGCGCCCTCTAATGTTCAAAATATGAATGTTCTAGTTGCCATTGATAAATTATATATGAAGTGTCTGTCATTTAGAACATCAACTAGTGCCCTCTGTTGTTCAAAAGATGAATAAAATATTACCTTACTGAAATGAGCAAAAATGAATGAATGCATTGGCTGTGTTTTAGAACATCATCCAGCGCCCTCTGTAGTTCAAAACAGGAATGAGATAGTGAAATTTCAGGAATTTTTGAAAAATAAAGACATTGACTATCTTTTAGAACATCATCCAGCGTCTATTGCTCAACATATGAATTCAATATTTTAATTTCAAAAATTGATTAAATTAATGCATTGAATGTTTTTAGAATATCTGCTAACGTCCTCTATTATTCGAAAAATGAATGAGACGTTTATCTTACAGAAAATTTCAAAACAATTAATTTTTTTGTACCTATTAGAACATCATCCAGCGCCCTCTATTCATCGAAAAAAGTAATAAGAGAGTTACCTTACAGAAATTAGCAGACTTATTTGATTTTAGGGTCGGGACTCTTGAGGAACATGATTTTTTTTTGTTAAAGGTAAAAGAAAAAGTTTGGATATAAAATATTTGTTTAAAAAAGATTCACGTTATTTCCATCAGCCGGTGAGAGTATGAGGTTTTTATCGTTTGATTTGTCAACTAAGATGTCGAGCGAATAGAGCGACATAAAAGTACGGGTCCCACAAGCGTTTTCGGTGGAAGGGGTGGGGGGTGGGGGTGAGGCGGCGGGTGGGTTTTTCTTGTGGCCCACGCCAGAAGGTCGTAATGTGGTGCGTGACGCGATAGCGAAAAACGTTCTTTCTCGCGACGCCAACGGCGACGGGCCTCGCGCGCTTTTCGCCCATAAACGCACTCGTAAAAGCCGGCAATTTCAAATTCAATTATCTAAAAATTGAGTTCCAAAGTACACGCCTCTCATTTATATGCCCTAGTGGCTGGCGGCGGTGGTTGAGCGCGCGCCCGGCGACCAACGACGACGAACGACCAATATGACATTCTTGTGGCATCGTAAAGCAAAGGATATTGAAAAGTTGGACATAGCTGAGCGTTAATAAAGCCACCCACATATGCCTGGCTTCTTTTTCCTCTCTCTCTCTCTCTCTCTCTCTCTCTCTCTCTCTCTATCTCTCTCTCTCTGTCTGTCTGTGTCTATTCGGCCCACCCTCTAGTTTGGCCTCAACTGTGAACTTGCATGTGTGGGTGGAAGTGTGACCCTCGTTTCGTAATTTACGAAATGCAATTTTAGTGCACGGGGGCTCGTCGCTCTCGAGCACTAATGAAGCGATTTACATGGGCTAACACGCGAGAAGACATGTCATCAGCGCTTGCTCGACGCTTAATAATCATAATAATGCGCCAAGTGGCAAAGCAGCAGCAGCAGCCGAACAGAACAGAACAGAATAGCAGCAACTTCACTCGCGAATCGTCTGTTATTTGTACGCGCGACGTGCGCGCGCGTCTCGCTTAATATATCGCGCCCGAAATTAACCATGAAGCATACTAATGGTCGCATTTAGCTGCTACAATTTGCCGCCTCCCTGCTTCTCACTGCCAGCCACATCGCGTTGTCTTGCGAGTACGACTCACTATAGCCGCTTCTTTTTGTTGTTCGTCGCATCGTAAAGACACCTAACCTTTGCAATTAATTCTCGTCTTACGACGTGATTATTGTACATTTTTTTCAAAAGAGATCATAATAACCCTAAAAAAGAATCCCCAAAGTTTATTTTCATATCAGTACAGATTTTTAGAAACTTCAACAGCGCCATCTATATATTTCTGTTCAAAATTTAAATTTTTAAGCAATTTCAGTCTTATTTTTGGTATAACCAGAAAGATCCTACCAGAAAGATCCTCTAAGGCAGATAGATGGTGAGTAAGGGCGTCAAAGTTATTGCCTAGGTGATTTGATTAGAAGACAGGATCGTCTCGTGAGGTCGAATTCTATAGGGGAGTATTTGACAATGTCGCGGACTAGCGGATTGGAGCGTGATTCGAGTGAGGCACGTAGTTTCTTCGCGGAGTCCACTGCATACGGCTCGATTGATTGAAGGTCTAAGTCATGTAGAATCTCCCGGTTCCTGACAAACCAGGAACAGGGAATTGCTCGTAAATAGTAGGAGACTTCTTATATCCTTAGACTTTGTGCAATGCGTCAATAGTTAATTACTAGTGCTGCCATCTATTGACTGAAATATGTAGTGTGATTTAATTTAGTCATTTCAGCCACGCCACCTTGTGTTTTATATTCAAATCTTAAATTTAGAGTAATTTCAGACGTATTTCTTGTTTTAAAACACTTTAGTTAAGTACATTTCTCAAATCTTACCGAAAAAAAGTAAAAAACTGCCTCCATTTACGTCTATAACATTGTTAAATACTCCAGTAGGCCTTTACTAGTGTCATCTATTGGCTAAGAACGAACTAAAGCATTTCTACGTTAATTTTTTAATAGTTATCAGAGATTAATAGACGTTTAGAAATTTAACAACCCCATCTATTGAGTAAAATATATAAAACTGGTTCTTTGTGACTCCATCTATTAAACAAAACTCTACTAACTCTAATAAATAGATGGCGCTACTAGAGATTCTAGACTAATTTTAAGTTAAAAAGGTACACTGTTGAATGGAATTTCTATTCTTAGCTCTGCAGATTCCATCCTTCACTACAGATGTCGTTAGTAAACTCTTTAAAATAATAAAAGCACATAAAGTTGATGAATAAATGCGATTTTCGTGATCGATTTGTTTTCGTCGTCTTTCGGCTGTCATTTTTGTTTAAACCTCGATCTATTTCGAGTAAATCTCAAACGTATATGGAGTATCATCAGTTCATAAACACAACGCCGACATCGGTGTCGACGAATGCCCCTCTGCGCTTCAATAAAAACGTGAATTTATGCGCATTTAGTCATCCGCGACGACACATTTTAATATAAATATTAGTCGCGCGCCGATAAACGGCCCGACAGCGGCTGAGCAGCGGACGTGGCCTGCGCTTACAATGTGTTAAAACAATTTATTGCTTATAGAGCGATGTTATCTATTCGGGCAACGGCGGAGAAGAAACGCCGCCGCCGTAAGCGGGCGAGCGCCTATTTAAAGCATCTTAAACCGCTCGTAAATCATAGCGAATCGCCTTCAAATTAAAAGCATTCCGCGATTTTTGTGATAAAAACGAACGAACGAACTGGCTTCGAGCGTGCCAGAGAGACAATCAACTGGGGGCAGAATAAAGATGTCAAAGTTGAATGCTAATGAATCTCGGCGGCGGTCATTAATGACGTTCGTCTTCTTCTTCTCGATGCGCGGCCACAATTGTCAAGCCACATTATCGCACTGAGTAAATATAAGTTATTGGCGTTTAAGTGGCATTTAAGGAAACTGCGGATCTTCTCTCTGTCGGCTGTTTTTTTTTAATGAAATTATCGAAAATTCGTTTTAAATTAAATGAGTAAGAGCCAAGTTGCATGGTGTGCGAAGTGCGAAGACGTTTGAGCGTTTTCTTAATGAATTAATGAGGCGTAGAATGCCTTCTGGGACCATTCCTGCCGCCGCGCCGGCGAAAACAGCGCCGATTTCTTTTAAATAAAAGTAAAGTAAATCGACGCAGTGTCAGGGTGAATCCTAAAATACACAATTTCGAGTCTTTTCAACACGATTTTTATCATATTTAGAATAGTGTTATCGGAATGTGTTATACACCATTAGACGGCTTATCTCTTCTAAATTAATAGTTGGTATTTAGAATTTTATTTTTTTCTTTATTGTACCGAGTAATCAGGTGTAGAATTTACCCTTTGTTATCTATATGAAGGAATAAAATGTATACAATGAGTTATAGATCAGCATATTTTCAATTTCATAATCTATTAAGTGGTATAAATATTATTGATATCCTACTTGTGTACGATCCTGTTTTTGGTGTGTATATAGAATCGCGCAGTGGACCGCATGTAAATTGTCCATATACGAGTTTCGACTCTGCTTTATTTTTGTGCTGACGTTAGGTCGTGCTGCTCACGTCGAGCGAACATTAGACACAGTCGCAACTCGCATATGGTCGATTTACATGTGTTCCATTGCGCGCTCTGAAATTTACTCCATAAAAACACACTTACACAGGGCATATAATAATAGTCAATACACCATTTAATAGACTATGAAACAGAGATTATTTTGATATTTAACTCGTTGAATACATTTTATTTCTTCATATAGTTAGTAAAGGGTGAACTTTACCTCTGATAACTATATTAAAAAAAGAAAAATTTTAAATTCTAATTATTGATTACAAGAATATAAGAGTTAAGCTATCTAATGGTATATAATCCATTCTGCTAGCATTATTTGAAATATGGTAAAATTAATGTTAAAAGTTCGCGAAATATGTATTTATCGCCGTAACGCAACACAACGTCGTCTTTAAGTCGCCTTTTTCTTAAAACCGCCCGCACCATGCGTCGTTTAGCACTCAATCGAGCGCGACTATTTTCGGTGCTAAATAAACATTTCAAAAGCATCTCCGCCGACATTTGCGAACCACCACATGACTCGGTTGATATTTTTACTTACTCATGACTATTTATTACCGCTTAGCACGTGACCTTACGCCCTTCTGTAAATTCCTAAATTCCTAAATTTTCCTGTTGTTTATCTTGAGGCTTCCCTATGGATTCTCGGCGTTAATTTTCGACAGGTGATTGTCACATATTGTCAACGCCGACTTCAAATAGACTAATTTCGTAGTTGGACAAATATTTGCTTTAATTTCATTGGGAAAATACGTCATACAGTGTATTTCTCTACATTTCGGTGGGTTTCGTTGATTTTCGGTGGGTTTCTGTTAATTTCTCTGAAACATTGTGCAATTCTCAGTGTGTCATTGTGTTTTTATCCGTTTTTCTGCGTTTCCAAGTGCGACAAAATCAGTTCGTTTTAAAATTACAACAAAATGACTTATTGTAATGCAAATTATGCATGAAATTGAATTAATCCTGTGTTGGCGTTTGATTTATTGATGTTGTGCGTTGGTGGATAAGTGGATTTGCATTTAAATGATAAATATATGGAAACGACTCTTTAGTCATACAAAACTTTGATGTAGAAACACGTGTTTTGTTTAACGCTTTGCATATTGCATTATTTAACATTCACAGCATTTGCATTTCACTCATTGTGGCAAATAAAACTAGACATTAGCAGGGCCGGCGCTAGGGTCCTCAGCGCCCGCATGCAATTTTTATCCCAGCGCCCACTATCATTTTAAAACTTTTTAACAGTTTCTTATCATTCAAATTATATATAAGATTACATTAAATTTTTGAATTAATATTTAAAAAATCTGGATTTAGTACACACAAAAAATGGATATAATGGTTTTAACATCTAATTCTGCACATACATCATTCTCAATGATAATTAACGCCAAATTATTTAGCCTAAAAAAAATATCCCAGAAAGCACACAACTCATCAAATAACTCTATTGAATTTACATCCATACTGTCGCCATCCTTTAAAATAATCTCTAAATCGTTAGAATATTTTCATTAAAAAAAAATCGAAAATTTCAAAACATGTCTTTAATTATTCAAAATCGTGATCGTTTGTAGATCACATCGCCACACCTAAAAGCGTATAAAACACATTGATTTTGAATTAATCTACTGAATATTGGAGGCGATTCGTCAACATTTTCATTCGGCGGCTCTTTCAATTTATGATATTTTATTAAGTATTCTAAATCTCCTGATGGCGCCCCCTTCGACGAGGCGCCCGCATTCGCCGTTCTGCCGGCCCTGGATATTATCAACTTATCTTTGTATAATTCACCAATTCCATTACATATATTGATTACAATAAGTAATAAGTAAAACTAAATAACACTTAACATACTAAATACTTTTAAACACAACTTATTAAATTTAACAAAAAGTGTTTAAGGTGTCGGCCTTGCTCAGCGCCATGTTTCCAAAATAAGTTGGTCTTCTTCCTATGACCTGGACTCGTTTATAGTCGGGGTTATACGAACTGTGTTTGGATTATATATTGCAGCACATAAATTTAGTTATCTTAGTTGACGGCTTATTTTGTATGACAATGAGCCCATAAATGGAATTTTAACAAATCTATTGTTTGGAAGTTCAGGTGTAATTGGATAAAATAGATTTTGAGTTTTTAATTTTATTTTTTTGTTTAGTAACCCATCCACCCAATAATCTTTATAACCGTTGCTACGGGCTATGGACTCATTGATATTTCTTTCTCCATGGTAAAAGTTAAATTGGGGTCGCGTGAATTTATAAAATTAAGGAATTGGTCTAGTTGCCTATTTGTTCCGGACCAAATGCAAAATACGTCATCCACGTATCTGTACCATTTTACAATATTCTTCATGCGGGGATCGCCTGAAGTGAAAAGTTGCTGTTCAAAGTTATCCATAAAAATATCGGCAACTAATATTGTACCCCCGTAGTAAAACATTGTTGTATAAATATGCGAATTGTTGACTGTAACAGGATAGTACCTGATAATGCCTCGCGGCGAAATGTACATTGTACGAAAATAAAACCAAATTGTGAAACATTAATTAAAAGTGTATACCTTTTGTGCTAACTTATCTTTGCTTTAACTTTTACCATTTTCGAATTCTTCAAAGAAAACATGAAAAATAAACGATTAAACCATTAAAACTATAAAAGAAATTAATCTTAAATTGAAAAAATCCTCATAAAGAACAAAGAAATATTTACAAACCGTAAAATATCATTAAAACTTTAAGCTTAAACTTGTTTAACATTTCATTTAAATACATTTCTTAAAAATATATATTTGAACACCTTATATGTAAAATGTTAAATCCCCCGCCAATATAAAATAATTGGCTATATAATGACTATACTAATGGGAGAAATACAATAAAACAAAGGAAAACACACAAGTTTAATTAAATAAGAAAAGATTAAGCAGCGTTTAACTGTTGATATTCCATGAAATTGTAGTCTTTTCCATTGCATTTTGCAGTATTATAGTATTTTTATCACACACACACACACACACACACACACACACACACACACACACACACACAAAAGTACTAAAATCATACAAAATGTAACGTATAAAATCAATTCGTGGCCGATGAAAGTGTACGCAAAAATGGGCTATTTTATGCGCTAGCCCCAACGCCATCCGAGCGTATTTATTTGTATTTGCATTTATTTGCACGGCGCTGAATAAATGCCAATAAACGGTAATAAATGTTTACACACGAGTTTTACATCCCGCCAATAAAACCGATATTAAATATCTCAATATATACGACTTTTGCCCTTTATACGAGCGTCCTTCGTGCGCCGTTAATCCTCGACCGAAAGAGTCCGTTGCTATAAATGTTTATTTATTAAAACATGTTTTAATAGAACTTGAAAATTACGTCATAAACGGATTATGCTTCGCTCATATTCGTGTGAATTTAATAGTATTGTTAATACCATCATTCAATTAATTTAATCTAATTGAACTCAAACCTGACCTATTTTAATAAATTTTGTCCTAACCTAACTTGAAAGTAAGCTAACATACAATTTTTTTTTAAATTTTTGTCTTTTTATACTTCTAAAACTATCTGCTGTCTGAGAAAAGTGAAAAACTGCTTCTATTAATGTTAAAACACCATCAAATGTAAGAACAGACGTTTACTAGTGTAATTAGTAGTGTAATTAGTGTGTATTAGTTTGGTTAAAAGTTATCGATGATAACATCTTGTTATTAGGAATATGTTCATTAATAAAGTTTTGTATAAGAGAAAACGCCATCTATTGACTGAAAGAGGTTAGAATGGATGAATTTAGACATTTCAGTGACGCCATCTAGTGACTTAATTAGCTTAATTATTTTTGACCTAACCAAACTTGAAATTAGAGTGTCGTTAACTATTTTTCACAAATTTTATCCTTTAATAATTCTAAAACTATCTACTATTAGTTTTAGAAAAATGAAATACAGCCTCTGTATATGTTAAAATATCATCAAATATATGAATAGTCGTTTACTAGTGCCATCTATTGAGTATGAACGAATTCAAAGATTTCTATATTAGTTTTGTTAAAAGTTATCGATGAAAACATCTTGTTATTAGGAATATATTCATTAATAAAGTTTTGTATAAGTGAAAACGCCATCTATTGACTGAAAGAGGTGAGAATGGATGAATTTAGACATTTCAGTGACCCCATCTAGTGACTTATGATTTAAGTTTTAAATTATCATAAATGGATAATTCTCTACTTGTATTCGTGTATTAGTACTATTTTAATGCCATTGTGGCGCTCTCTTTCCACACAAACAACAAATAAATATCAAAATCCGCCAAAACCCTAATCATCCAAACATAAACATCCCGAATGCTGAGGCGTAACAAACAAAGGAATGGTCGCGTCATCACCTCCATCTTTGATGCCCTCCTGAGAGTATATCGTCGACCAATTCCCCACAATCTGCAGTCAATCCGAGACTCCGGTATCGGCAGCCATCTTCACCTGCGAGTCCATCTTCAGCAGCCAAGCCGTCTTCTTCTGCGAGACCGACATCTGCAGCCGTCGTCACCAGCGAGTCTGTCGCCACCGGCAGTCCATCACCGAGTCCGTCACCGCGTCCGTCACCGGCAGTCTTCAGCTGCGAGTCCATCATTCAACCACGATCTGCCCCGACGACCAGCGCCTCCGCCTGTATTTCCACCTATATTAAACTCAAACTTTACCTGACTTAATAAAATTTAACCTAACCAAATTTTACTTTTCCTAACTTATCTTATAAATTTAACTTATAAAATTTAACCTAACGAAATTTAACTTCTCCTAGCTTATCTCAAACAAACTGTGAGAGTAGCCATAACCAATTATTCGTAATTTTGAAAATTTTACTAATTCAATTCACTTCAATTCCCTTCATAGATGGCGTTAGCGCCAAAGCTAAACCAGATGTGTGAATGGAGTACGTTTATAGTTATCGGCATGAAAGGCTGTGGGCAATAAATAAAGTTAATTCTAAGGCGACACTTTACATCTGCACTTTGCATGGCTGCGTTTTCGCCTGGGCTATAAATCTGCAGCGAGAAACCGAAAAGGATTTGTTCAAGTTTAGACATGCGTACGTATATATTAAAAATCTCCGGCTAATCCGGCGAGACAAATGCAAAGGCTTTTTCTTCTGCGAATTGTTGTCGCTCTGACGCTATGCGCCTATGTAACAACGGCCGAGAAAGGTGAAGAAGGTGATGTCGCGCCACACAGGCCAAACCCCGCTGATTTATTGTTTAATTAAGCTTGTCTTACGCGATGTGTTCATTTGTTTCGGAAACAGATTGCTATCCTTTTGTGTGTGCAACCAGTACATATCCTGCTAGGCTCTAGTGCGCTAGTTGCGATGGCAGGAATGGTTGTACGGGCAGAAACACACAAACACACACACACCCAACATACAAAACCATACATTTCGACAATGCCACAAGGACACAATGCCATTATCTTGCCTGCAAGCAAGCAAGTGTGCTGCGACGCGCTCCATTATCCGACAATTATGCGACGCCTAGTCGCGAGACTAGCAGCGGCCCAATGGCGGTTTTGCTGCTGTGTCGCGTTGGGCTTATAAACAAATGAATAAAGAGCCATCGTATCAGCGGGTTGGTTGTGGCCCGTTGTTTTCGGTTAATCTAGATGGAAAACGCCTATGCTACGCTCTGCTGACGTTTACATATGTTTCTCTAAGTGCTACCGCACAAACCTCGTCCAAAATGTTTCTAATTTCGCATAATTTTTCAAAAGTAATTTTAACAGATGCCGCCAATGTGTATTTTCGATACCAATAAGTATCGATACTTTTTTTCGATACTTGGGTATCGAAAGTAAGTAAAAAAAGTATCGAAGTTTCAAAAGTATCGATAACAATAAGTATCGATACTTCATGAAAAGTTGACATCCCTGTTGACCGGCACAAATCTACCTTTAATACGTCCATCAAAAGATGGCGTTAGTACTAAAAAACGCGTCGATTAAACAAAAAAAGAGAAATTAACGAATCATCTATGCATTTTGATGTAATTTAGGTTGACAGTTGTTCGAAGGAACGTAGCCATTGGCCGAAGAATCCTCGGATTATGTGTGCATAGGTTAAATAACGCTCTCCATCCACTAAAGATCGAATTTCAAAGCGTCGAAAGCCGCCAAAACCGCCTCTTGAACCTTCAGCCCTGGAAACCACTCCCGACCTCTCTCTCTCTCTCTCTCTCTCTGAGTGTGTGTGTGTGTGTCAATCTGCAGCCGCCTTGTTTTCTTACCTCTTCACCGCTATCACACAAACACACACACACACACACACATATATGAAATGTGTACTTATTTAATAAAACGTCTCTAGTATCTTGTCGAACATCGTGCTGTTCAAATACGACAACGTACACATACTCGTAAAAAAAAGAGAACTGAACGCGCACCGATGCGATGGCGGTCGTGCCTTTAAAACCTTTAAAACACGAAGAAAAAAAAAACTTCTTTGTTCTAGCGGCATACACAACCGAAAAGAGACAAATACATTGGCATACATAAACCAAGGCAGAAGATAGACATCGTCATCGTTGTCAGAAACGCAAACGTCGCAATGTCTCTACTTAGATGTCGCCTAAATAATATCAAGTAGCATAGGGCGCTCCGCTGTAATCGCCTTTGCCTCCATGTCCCTCTAGATGCTCGGGTTGACCTTTTTTTACGCCCGCAATGTCAATTTCAGATGTAATCTCCTTAAGCGTGATCTACCTATTCTCCTCTTTGGCTGCCACGGCTAGTGGCCAAGCTGGCAAACATGTGCAGGTTGTTTTCGTCTTTTGTTGTTCGGCGATTTGTTGGAGCAGAAGTTTCTTATATATGTATGGATATACGTATGCATGTGTGTGTATGTGTATGTGTGCATGTATGTATGTATGTATGTATGTATGTATGTATGTATATATGTATGTATGTATGTATGTATGTATGTATGTATGTATGTATGTATGTATGTATGTATATATATGTGTGAAATATGTATGTGTGAGTGCTTGAAAATGGATAAAAATGTTGCAGGCACGGTCCGCGAGCATCCTAGCTTAGAAAATTGAACAAAAGACAGTGGAATTCTTCAACGGATTAACGTTTTGCTTTCCAGGCTGAAAGTTTTTAAAATGTTTAGTGAGCGACGCGAGTATAGAGAGCAGAAGAAGAAAAAAAACGCTTTAATGTGGGATTGAATTGTGAGGCTTGTTCGCCTTTTGTAGAGAAAAATGTTACGATTCACGACAAACATAATCTTTTTTTTTTTTTTTGAATTGAGATTATTGAGAAAAGCCTACCTGAATGTAGTAGTTTTAAGAATATGCAACCAATTACACATTTCTTCATTTGTTCCAAGTGTATCAAAGCAAAATTCGAAGTATATGCAACCAAATAGAGATTTCCTTCAATTTGAACCGTAAAAATTAATTTTAAGCGGAAATTTAATGCTGTTTTTTTTTTTAATTTTAGTATGGGTATTTGAAATAAATTATGCAACCAGATACGCATGACTTAATAAAATTCAGTTCTAAACTTTTTTTTCCTTCAAATTGCCTTATTTTCACAGGAATATTCTATGAAACAATGTAATAGTATGCAACCAAATATACATTCTAAAAAATAAACTCACTTAATAATCTTCTGCATAGTGCTATTTTTTTTTTGTTCAAGCGATTTATTGGAGCAATAGACTAGTATTTACAACAACAAATTGGTAATTTCTTGTCTTATCCTTGAAAACTATATTTATAAGTGGTATATTTGTTTAAAACTTATTTTAAATCATTTTTCTTAGTGTAATCTAATAAACTAATAATCTGTAAACTCATTTTATGCAACCAAATATACATTAAACTTAATGTTATTGGGTTGTAAAGTCATTTCGTCAGAATTATGTTATTTTCGTAGGGTTATTCGATGAAACAACGCAATAATATGCACTCAAATATATTTATATCAAATAAAATCGTGAAAAAAATATTTCCAAGTATCTACTATTTGTTTAAGCGATTTATTTCAGCAGCAGCAGTAATATATGCAATCAAACACACATGGAAGGTTAATGCAACCAATTACACAAATTTCGTAATAACATTTCAACAAGCAGAAATACATACAACGAAACACACATGTCAGACATATTCAAACAATTACACACATTTCATAATAGAATTTCAACAAGCAGTAATGTATACGGTAATATATGCAACCAAACAAAAATGTAAGGCATATGCAACCAATTACACAAATTTCATAATAAAATTTCAACCAGCAGTAATAAATGCAACCAAACATACATGCACGGCATATGCAAACAATTACACCAATTTCAGAATAAATTTTCAATCAGCAGTAATATATGCAACCAAACCCACATGTTAGGCATATGCAACCAATTACATCAACTTCATTATAAAATTTCAACAAGCAGTAATATAGGCAACCAAACATGCATGTATGGCATATGCAACCAATTACACCAATTTCAGAATAAATTTTCAATCAGCAGTAATATATGCAACCAAACCCACATGTTAGGCATATGCAACCAATTACATCAACTTCATTATAAAATTTCAACAAGCAGTAATATAGGCAACCAAACATGCATGTATGGCATATGCAACCAATTAAACAAATTTTATAATAAAATTTCAACCAGCAGTAATATATGCAACCAAACCCACATGTTAGGCATATACAACCAATTACACAAATTTCATAATAAAACTTCAACAAGCAGTAATATATGCAGTAATATATGCAACCAAACATACATGTAAAACATAAGCAACCAATTGCAGAATTTCGTAATAATATATTAACAAATCTATTTAATAGTCACACATGCATTTCATAGACAATGTGCGCAGATTCCTAAACTCAAAATCTCCAAAAACCCATTTTTTTATAACCTAATCTCTGGTGAAACAAACAACTATTTCCATGCAATGCCTTCGCTATGCCTAATAATATTCCTGGCAATATATTTTTACGATATGTAATATGGTAAACCCGACGCAGATTGTTCCAACTAGTTTTTGGCGTGATTAAACATTTAAACGCTGTTCGCATTGTCGAACGATATTAAGCGATTAATAATAAAGCAGGTCTTGCGAGCGCGCGCGCGTGTATTGTCGCGTTTTATGTGCATGCGCCGTCGTTGTACACGGCGCGTGTTAAACAACCATATCGCAGTCATTGAAAAAGAAACAATAACAAAAGAGCAAACATCATGGTTGAACATATATCGCGTGTTTGAAGGGGCTGCAGCGCTCCGGGTTTGCGGTCCACCCCCGTTCGTTGATATCACTTATCGCACACGTTATCGTTTCGCGTGGGGGTGGCCACGCCAGGCAGCAGGAGGCGAAGAAAATAGAAAGCGAGTTACCAATGGGGTCGTTCGTGTTTTACCATGTTATTCATGTTTATTTATGATGCGGCGCAAGAAAAAGGGTGATAAAATGGTGGAAGTCACATAAAAAAAATGAAAGAAATTCAGAGGAAAACGGAAATAAAACAGTTTTTATTTGTAGAAATACAAGTTTGTATTAATGTAGTTTTACAACCATTTTTAACTTTTCTATTGATTTATACTGTCTTAAACTAGGAAAATTTGGAAATATATGCAACTCAATATACACTAATGCATAGAAATCACTTAAAATCTTCAATTTTTATAACATAGGCATATTTTGCAACAACAGAGTATTATCTAAAATAGTTTCTGTGTGTCTTTTCAAAGTATAGGCTCTATATCTCATATAGTTTCAGAGATATTTTGCTTTTTCAAATTTTGAAAATTTCTTAAAGGGTACCCATTGACGGAATTTCAATATATTATCATAATTTTCTATCTAATTATTCTCAGATAGATCTCAAATTATGCTAT
>WSZQ02000005.1:526357-544999 GCA_019419845.2 Weissflogia rhopalogaster | reverse complement strand
ACAGTGATCGATTTTCTTAAAATTTGAGATATAGCTATTTCCAATTTTGTTATAATCTTGAAAATTTCAGGGTTTATGTTATTAGCCATATCTTATTGATACAAAAAATGTCATTCAAGCATCTGGAAGGGTTCTCTGTGGACTTTAATTTTTTGTTTTGGTTTTTTTGTCGTTTTTTTTTTGTATTTTTGGTGGACTGTGAGTGTTGTAACTTGATATCTTCTTCTGTTTTAATCAACTACATTGTTTGTTGCACTTGTTCCTTTAAAATATGTATACAGACTTAGTTAATCTTTGATTTTAACATTTTCATATTTTGGCTTGCTGTATTTTGTTTTTCCAAAACTTACTTATCAATACGCTTACGTATATTCCTATTTAACCATTTCTATTTTTATATCAGGCTTTCTTCAATTGCTTTTGTTGGTTTTGTCGAGTTTACTTGATATTTACTGAAATATGAGGTAATTTCAAAGATTTTTTTTCGTATTTCGAATCCACTTCAAAACTGCTTAACGCATGGTTTTAGAACTTACCCTTGTCAAAGGTTATAATAAAAGTTTAAAAAATCAACATTCGATAGATAAATTTAGATTTGTTTAAGTCAGGTGACCTGAGATGCTCACGTTTTTTTTTTCTGCTTCAACGTTAAGTAACGCCATCTGTTGTCGATTAGTTCTAATGATATCCACCATATTTACAAAATTGAAACTTTGAGAGTCTATTAATTAGTTTTCGCTTGAGGAACATGCGAACGTAGGAAAAAGTAGCTTAATGTACAGTTGATGCTGTGTCGATGCGGCGACGGGAAACAAAAAAAAAGATGTCCAATAACGAGTCCGGGATCTCCGCGTACAGACTCGTAGACTCCTCGTGCTCGTCGTATTGATAAACAAACTCGGCCGGCGGCCAAATTAAATGCAAGCCCGTGTTTAGCTTTTGTTGCCTTTCCAGTTCACTCACACTGCGCGCGTTGTCTTCCATCCAGTCGCAAAAAGGGAACCCTCCCCCCCTCTCCCTTGCATGGTCCGGGATGTTGCAACACAATGTTGATACAATGCGACGAACATCTTATGTGCTGAAGTAGTGCTTCATTAATACACCGCCAGCGGGCGTGAATTTAGCCCTTCGTTTCGTCTCTCTATTCTACCCTCCCGTCAACTTCTCGACAGCATCCCTTTCAGCAAGTCCCGGCCTAACCTAACCAGTTTTATTTCATTTTTTTCCATTAAATTTATATTTTATTTGTTGCAGGAAACCTAGCAGATCCGCGAAGCATTAAATTTGGTGAGTTGTAATTATACGCCGATTCTTTAACATAGTACCAAGTTACGTCGCTAGACGGCGACAGTCCACTCAAAACTGTAAGCAAATATCGGAAAAATCTGTATTTTACTGGCTCGTCCATACGAGCTTATGACTTTACTTTCATACATGTTTATATGGCTAATAATTTTGAGAGGTTAGCAACGCCATCTGAGTGTCAATTTTCGTAGTGAAATTTGTAGTAAATTTGTAGCTATTGCTAAAAAAGCTGTTAAATTGAGAAATTGTCGAACTTTCCTCTGAAAAACAAATTTTGCCAAATTCTACAAATTCAATCCAAGAAAATCGTCTTTTTCCTAAAAATTACCTGTATTATTTTATTGTCGAGTCAAGTTTTGGGTAAGAGGATTTAGTGGCTCAGAACCACAAAAAAGAAGTACATATATGTTTAATTTTGGCGTTTTGAAGCCTAATTATCAAAAGTTGTCAATTTGTTTTCTAAACTTCAAAAACTTGTGGCGCCATCTAACAATTATTTATCTAATTTCAAAACCTACGTCGCCATCTATTGTCGAACACTTGAAACTTGCGCTAAAAATGGTGGTGATATTTTGTCGGTTCTAAGACCGACAAAATATCACCAAAAAAAAACCTCAATAATAGTAAATCAAAATTTAAAAGTTTATAATTGCTTGTCATGAGACTCATAAATCAATTTAATTCGAACAAAGACTTGGTGCTAATTGCAGTAATATTTTAGTAGATTAAAAAGTGTGGTTGAGCATAGAATAATTCAACAAATCTTAATTCTAGCCAATAAATATAAATGACACATTAAAACCAGGACGATGAAAGAGACGGATTCTCTCTCTCTCTTGGTCGTCGTAATTGATTAAAATTTATTTGTTTACCGCCTGACTGAATGCGAATAATTACGTTATCCATTAGCAAAAAGTGCTCGCCGCGCGTCGCATCGCCTCGTCGACTGCTTTTAATTATTAATTGTTGTTATAAAATGTGTCAAGGGGAAATGAAAAACGGACAGCGGCTCTCTTCGCTGGCAAATCAACTGCCTCGAATGTGTATAAACCCTTCGAGTTCCCCCCCCCCCCACTTCCCCTACCACACGAACATTTTAACATTTTATTAATATACTAGAAATTATACTAGAATTTCGTGTCATACATTTCAAAAAGTTTGCCCAAATATTTAATTAAAACTTACGGCCTCGGTTTTTGTATAATATATAAATGCGATAAAAGTGTTTTGCTGTTTTAAATTGTTTTGTCAGCACGTCTGTACGTCATTTAGGCAGGTTTGGATGTTTTATTATTCGTTTTGTTATTTGTATTATGATTATTATTTATTTTTGATATGCTGGCTTTTTGGGTAAATCCGACACTGGCTGTGACGCGATTTCCGAGTCGTTGCAATCTCGATGTCGCGCCGCTGACAGAATGTGCGCAGCAAGCGGAAAATTAAAAAGTCGACGTCGATGTCTAGCACGCCCTGCCTGCTTCTGTTGGAGGGACACTAAAAGATTAAACTATCCTAGGCAAACGTCCTTGTTACGTTTTGTCGGCCGAAAGTTGGCGCAAACATATGAAAATAACATGTCAACGCGTGCAAAGCTCCGTGACATTTGTAATATCCGTCTTCTTGCATGTAGGACATCGTGTCATATGTCTACCAAAATATATACGTGAATAAGTTTGCTTTTGTACGGTTTGAAAAGCGTCTGTTGCTTGAATCCGGTTCGAAGGACCATGAAAAATTTGGGTTGATCCGTGTTTGAAGGATCATGAAATGAGTTGGTTGTGTTGATACGAGTTGGGGACCATGTGGAGTGTCCTGCTGGAGGATCATATGAAAATTACATGCTAACGTCTGCAAAGCTCCGTGACATTTTTAATATCCGTCTTCTTGAATATAGGACAACGTGTCAAATGTCTTCCTAAATATATACGTGAATCAGTTTATTTTTGTACGGTTTGAAAAGAGTTTGTTGCTTGAATCCGGTTCGAAGGACCATGAAAATATGTGGGTTGATCCGTGATTGAAGGATCATGAAATAAGTTGGTTGTGTTGGTGCGAGTTGGGGAATATGTAGACTGTCCTGTAGGAGGATTTTGTAGGTTAACTTTTTTTTGAAGGATTAGAAAGCGAATCTCTGCTTATAGAAGTACGAATATAACCCCACCCGGAATTAGCAGTTTTAGGATATCAAATGGTCTCTCTTCTGGTTAATGTTTCTTCTGGTTAAAGTCTTCCACAATTTTCGTTTCGTAGAGCACTTTTTCAGATGATAGCTTGGACTTTCACCTCTTGCACGAATAGAAGTTGGATTCAGTGGTATCGGTCGCGTCGACACGCCGCAGAAAACTACCCTTGTCCCATGCTTACGTCTTTGTCTGCTTATTTTCGCGTTCTATAAGTGGGCGAAAGTTCACAAACGGGACAAAGACACAACAGATGAAATATCTTAAACTTGACTAAATGGTCTCAAGTCAAAAAAAACAACAACATAAAAACACTTGAGACATTGTCGAACACTGTTTTTGGTAGGGAAATAATATTGTCCCTGATTTTCTTCAAGATTTCATGTGGCATTATAGACAATTTTGGATTGAATTTACTTTAAGTGTTGTGAACCAACATGTTGACAGCCCTTTATCGTAGCGCAGTCAACGCACCAGGTCCCACAATGGTGTTGATGCGACGTAAAATAAAGCAGTTGACAGCCGTGTTTCAGGACACTAGAAATTTCGGTGGATGTTCTTTTTCTTCTTCTTCTTCTTCGTTCACTCTCTTTGTCGTTGACCGGGCGTAAGCCTGTGGCTTGTCATTCTTCCAGAATTACTTCTGGGTAACTATGAGAATATTAATTCACTTTGGGTTGGTTGCTAGCCTCGCCCAAGGTGAAGAAGTCTTCTATAACGACAACCACAGATGTTCATGTGGTTGCCGGAGCGAGTAAAGGTGTTATTGTCACGACTAGGATTTGAACCTAGTAATACTAGTTGTAAGGAAATATTAAAGGCTCTTCGATTCGAAGGACTTTTTTCTCAAGCCCATTAATATTCTACAACTTTGAGGAGTACTCAAGAATGATTACACCCTAGGGCAGTTTGTAGAGCACTTAAAATAAACTCATTGTTGTGAGAGAGTGTTCGCGTGTGGGAGTGTGAGACTGCGGGCCAATTTTGTGAGTGGAGGGAAATTTTCCGAAATATGTGTACGCCACGCCGACGCGTGTAAATTCTTCGCGGTTGACTGAAGAGAGTGATCCATCCCCAAAGCGGCCGCTGCGCTGAGATCTCCAGGCCTGATAGTACACGCTGCAATACATCGATAGTACATCGAGGTGATGCCTTGGATGGGTTTGGTGATTGGGTGTGGGTTTAGGTTTTGTTGTCGCTACGCCTGCTACGCGTGCTCCTACGTAGGGGTTGCCGACACGTGTTGAGGTACGACGACGACACGGAAAACACATTAGACGCGCGCGCCACATACAACCCACCCACACACACATACACACATCGTACATGCACCAATCTCGTAATACACCCGCCGGGTGAATTCTCACAGCAGAGTCTAACAGAGTCGAGTAGAGAGCGTTCCCAAGGATGTGAGAAGGCCTCACTTGGTCCTTAGTCGGTTAGGATGTAAACCCACCCCGAAAGTAAAGGACCGACAGGCAGCAACACGGTGCCATTGGGTAGTAAGTAGGTGGTAGTAGAAGGTGGTTATAGTAGGATGTAGTGTGGGTGAGAGTAGGAGTGAGTAGGTAGTAGGAGAGAGTTCTCTACCGGGGCCAAGGAGCAAACACGGCGTAAACCTCTCAACCGGAAAGGATGTTTTCCACGTTTGCCACGTTTTCCACGTGTTCCAAGATATGTTTCGCTAGGTAGGTCGGTTTTGGAGCGGTTTGTGGGGAAACCGAACCCTTTAAGCATTATACTAAGTGGGATTTACCACTTTTGGAGGTTTTTTTTTTGTAACAGTTTCATTTTACTTTATTATTGTTTTATCTCATTTATATAATAATTTGCAGAGATGTATTGGGAATTATAAATTTGAAATAATAAGGTTATTAATGCATATTAAAGAAGTTTGGAGAAAAACAGATTTTGGAAAAATGTACAATTTTAAATGAAAATATTGGGACCAGGCAATAACCCCGCAAATGACTTAAGTTGTATATCCCAAAATCATACGTCGTAAACTAAAATTCAGAGTTTCAAGCACATAATATATGGGACTGAATGTTTTCAGAAATTGACCGCGCTATAAAATGGGAGAGGCTGTCCATCGCGTTCTCTTTCGCACCACCCGGCATGAAACTCAGCTTCATTGAGCTGATATCGAAATTTTTGGTATCGTTTTGACATGACATTGATGTAATCGCTATCTGAGAAGTATTCTTAGGACTTCAAACTTGACAGTTTCAACATTTTAAGTTATATATATTAATTCTTAATCAATCGATATTTGTTGGAGTTCTAAAATTAACATCAATATCAATTTTCGCCACACTAGTATTGTATTGATCTACTTTTATGTATTTTCATTGTTGGGAAGACTGATAGATTGATATTTGTATTATTATTGTTAGTATTACTTTGAATAGCGATTTTCGTTAACAATAAGTTTTTTTTTAATATTTTATAATTTCATTATACCAACAAATAATCACGAATATAGGTTAGGTACAATGCTGTATAAGTCCGAGATTGCATGTGAAATAATGTCACTATATATTCTTGGGAAGTGTAATCAGTTTTGAAACCCATACATAGATGGCGTTCCTGTGTAATTTCCATTTGATCGATATTGATCATATCGATATTTTTAAGACGATATTTTGATATCGATATATCGAAAAATTGAAAATATCGATATCAACAAATATCGATATTTCATCATCGTAAAATACGAATTGGTAAAAGACGAACATTTATAAAATCGGTGATTTTTTCACTATAAGAAAAATGACTTGAAATGACTTCTTTCAAATGTTTTATTTTTACATATATTTACCTTCACCCTATATAAACAAGTGGTATACCATCCGATTCAGATTGAAATTTGCTACTAGCTCCTAGAACAGTTTTTTGATTCCATGTTTAGAAATTTTGTTCTATAACGTTGAAGTTTAGTCTAATAATCTTAACATTGCCCATTTCAAAAAATGATTTGTCCCGAACATTCCATTTTGTTTCATATTTCCTTTATCTCTAGAAGTATAAATCATATACGAATCGATTCATAATGAAATTTGCCACTAACTACTGCAGCAGTTTTTTGTTAACGTATTTACAACTCATGTTATATATCTTTAAAGTAGATTCTAGTTCTAGGCAATGTTGATGCCGATCCCCAAAAATGTCTTATCCTAAATATTCCTGTTTTATTCATATTTGTCTTATTTCTAGAAGTGTAAATCATGCACCAATCGATTCAGCATGAAAATTTCAATGGATCAAACTAGGTCGCAGTGCTAGTGGCATTGACAGCCCAGGATTAATTTTAAAAAAAGTTGGTATAGCACATGTCAAATATGTTTTATAAAAACGTACATCGTAAAATCTTGGTAAAAGACGAACATTTATAAAATCGATGCATTTTCGTTACAATTCCAGTTAATAGTCACGTCTGAGCATCTGAAAATGAATTTCAAAGAAATACACATTCGATTTAAATCCAAACACGTGTGCGAATGAGAATTACTGCGCCTGCATTGCATCGATTCCTGCGTCGAATTTCGCAATTCCACGACATGCTATAATCAAGCATGCACACGCATTGCCATTACTTATTACGCCGTATTGTTTGGCATACTTTAATGCTTGGCGCCCCTTTCAATGCCTGCGTATTTTTGTTGTAATGCGTACGTGCGGTTTATGTATTAACTTTTCCGGCCGACTGCTTCAAGATACATACATACACATAAAAGTGTCCAACATACACGTGAAGCAAATGGAATGGTGGCATCCTTTTCTTGCCTCTTTCCATTTGCTTCCTCCGTATATGACATGGGGCAGGAGAGGACAAGTGCATGGGCTTAGGAATTGCAATTCGCAATAAGCCATAGGCAATATAATAATCTGGACGAGACGGTGGTCGAGAGCGTGCGCCGCCGCTATAACAAACAATAATAATGTTCGGCCTTTTCGCCACGTGACGGTAATGAATAGCGTGAGTGTGTCACGGATGCTCGTCGGGCTCGGGGGGGTGGTGTTTTGAAAGAGAGCCGCCGCGAGCGGTGGCGGGTGACGGGGAGAGAGGCGCGCTAACGCGTGTCAGCATCCATTTGTCGCGCCCCTTTTCGCGAATGCGCAGCACGTCGGCGGCAACAACACAACGCAACATCGATACTACACGGCCGCCTAGCATTGGCGTTACATTGTGTGAAGTAACGACTGGCGTGTTCGCCCGACGCTGAGCGGCGGGTGGGCGGCATACGATGAGCGTTGTTGTTGGTGGTGGTGATGGTGGTGGTGGTTGTAGAGTTGGAGGCGGTTTTGGCGACGTGGAGGCAACGCACACAAAAAGACGCACTTAGTCGCGACGCCCGTCACCAAGTCCGGAAGCGCGGAATGGCGGCATAAACGAGCCCCATACACCCACACTAAAAAAAAACCACAGCGCTTTTTTTTCTCTGCTGCGTGTGTTGGAAAAGCTGGGAAGGCCAAAAAAGCGGGCCAAAACGGAGGATGAGAGGGTGTATAAAGTTATGGTTTATGGATCCGGCCAACCAATTTTCGATGGTTCGAGGGTGGTGAGCACCAGTGCACGCAGTTTTGAGGCTTTTTTATTCGCAATTTTTGTTTTCGGGGGGGTTGATATGATTTTCAAAGCGTCGAAATGATTAATTTCTAGCCAGTCATCCAGTATGTGCCAACTTAGTCTTTCCTGATTGATGATATTAATCTTTTACCTTTTATATTTGATTATTATATCGATTATCATTATTTTTAAATATTTTTCAAAGTTTTAACAAACGTAATGATTTTAAGTTTTGGCCTTTTTAAAGTAATAATATAATATTTACTAACGTTCGATGATAACTTGTCCTTAACATTCTTTTTGTATTAAAAATTGCTTTGAACTCCTAGGACAGTTTTTGATTTCATTAGTTTCAACCGATTTTAGAACTCGTAAAAGTTGAATCTAATAACAGCGACATATTCGTTGTAGGAAAAATAAGAAAATCGCATGAGTTTCTATTTGTCTTTATTACTCAATTCAATTAGTCATATTAGTATGCATCACAAGTGCCACGTGCAGGCAAAAATAAATTGTGTTAAGCCGACACGTGGCCTGCCATCATTTCATGATATGTAGAGTAACATTTTTTAATCGTATAATTACTGGGGCTGTACCCAACTATCACATCCGAACAGCACGCCGCCATCCGGACGAAAAGCTGCTGATGATGATGATGACAACGAGTCACAAGCCTCATAATGGAACGTCGGAAGACGACGACGATATTAATATTAATTCCTACTCTAATTACGGTGATGAATAATTTTGGTTTTTGCGCTGAAATGCTCGTGAAAAGTACGAGCAAACCGAAGGCGAAGAAAAAGCAGTTTCAAACAGTAGAGGTTTTTAATTAGTCGTTGTCCGTGAGCTTTGGCGAATTTTTTTATTGTCGTGAGTAAGGAGAGCGGCGAGTAATATGCGGCTGACAGCTCGCATAAAATTTTTAATCCGTAGAGACATGCGCTTCGGCGAAACTGATAAAAGATTTGTTCCGAGTTGTAAAAGTTGGATTCGTTTCTCCTGGCAGATTTCGGAAGTTTCACGAATACATCAGAGGCCCGAGGATGTGGGACGATTTCAAGAAGAACGCGTCATAAATCAACGTAGCGCCTTCGTAAGCGCTAAAGGATATACATTTAGCGTCGTGTTATGACGAATTTTAGGATGTTTACAATAACTCCATCGAAGTATATAATACATCAAAAGATAGCTTAACTATTCTATGTTAATAATTAGTAGTTATAATTTGAAAATTTTTATTTTTATATAGAGTTATCAAAGATATACTTTACCCTTTTCTGACGATATGAAGGATCAAAATGTATTAAACATGTTATATATCAGCATATTCCCTATTTCATAATCTATTAAATGGTATAAAGGTTGCTAATATATTGTTTGTGTGTGAGGGTTTTTTGTGGGTGTATAAAAGAGCGCGCAGTTGACTGCATGTAAATTGTCCATAAACGAGTTGTGACGCTGCGTGATTTTTGTTCTTACGCGAGTTGCGCGCCACTCTCTCGAGCAGAGTAGCAACTCGTATATGGACAATTTACATGGGGTCCACTGCGCATTCTGATATTCACCCTAAAAAAAGGGTCATACACAAGTTCGATATTAATAAACTATATACCATTTAATAGATTATAAAATAAGGAATATGCTCATATATAACATGTTTAATACATTTTGATCCTCCATATCGCCAGAAAAGGGTAAAGTCTACCCTCGATAACACTATCAAGAGATATAAAATTTTAAATTCTAATTACTGATTATTAATGTTGAAGAGTCAAGCATAAGTATGGTGTATCACTTATTGTGGTAATATTATTAAAAGTTTGTTAAAATTAACGATTAAAAAACGCGAAATATGTTTTTTAGCTGAAGCGCAGCAATGCGTCGATTTACAATGCTTTAGTTTTAAAATCCGCCCAATGTGCAACGTCGACAACCGTGGGAGAACGAAGAGATGGTTTGGCGGGTGGTAATGTTAAATATCCATTAAAATTCTCGCGAATTAACCAAATCCAATTAAAAATTGAGTGCTTTTTCATTTCGTCCGCCCGCTCACTCGCTCGCTCGCTCGCGCTAGGGAATCGACGAACCAGAGCGTACGAAATAAAACTCAAATGATATTACTAATTAACTCGACTGTCAGTAAACCAACTGCGAAAATTCAAGCAAGCCGGTGGAGCCAGCCGGAGAGAGCACACTTTGCGAATGTACGTTTCGCATTCTTGCGACGGTGGCGGCGACGGCGGTTTTTGGGAGGCGGTTTGAAAGGCGTCTGTTTGCTCGCCGTCGAACTCGAACCTTGTTCCTGTGCTTCGTTCCTGGTGTATTTCCGAGGAGGGAAATACCGAAAGTTAATGCCGCAGTACTCAACTAAATTTTAATCATATTCTCATCCACACCCACACATGAGAACGGGAGAAAACAAGGGCAAAACGGGTGAAAAACTCAAATATTTAATTTTGATTTAATGAAATAAAGTTTCATAACAATTTTGTATATAACCGGGCGACAGCGTCATTTAAGCTCGGAATTGAATTGGATTTACGTTTTCATTTTTGATAAATGAAAGCCGATTTAAATTTTTGATTGTCACGGTACGGAATATAGTTGAAAATAACTAAATATTAATAATTCGAACACATACTTGTTGATTAATTCAACCCCAAATAGTCTGCTTCCAAATTTTGAATTATTCACTCAAATTTACTCTGAATATCTGTGAAATTGTCTAAAAACCGTTAAAGGTTAAATCAAAACATAACACATACTTCAGAGAATATATATATAATCAAGGGATGTCAATTTTTCTTCAATTGTCGAAATGTATTAATCGCGGTTTTCGATTAAAAATCGACGGAATAATCGATTATAATCGTTTGCGATTAATAACATAATCCACGATTAACCCAATTATTATCACCATCATCATTAGCAGTAATTATCGATTATTACCGTCACTCGAAAGCCACAATAATCGATTTCTATTCTTTCTTGATGATATTTATGACATGTCGACATCCGTAATAAACAAGTATAACTTAATTCACTCCAAGATTTTCAATAATCAATCTGTCTTCAAACCCTCTACTTGGTACTTAACGCACTTCATAATCCTTAACAAAAATGGGGTTAGCTTAAGTCAAAACATAAAACATGCTTCAGAGGATATATAATCAAGGGATGACATTTTTTCTCTTTTTTGACGGAATAATCGATTATAATCGATTGGGATTAATAACATAATCCATGATTAACCCGATTATTATCGGTATCATCATTATCGTTAATAATCGATTATTATCGCCACTCGTAAGCAACAATAATCGATTTATATTATTTGTTGAAAATGTTTATGACATGTCGACATCCGTAATAAACAAGTATCATAACTCAATTCACCCCAAGATTTCCAATAATAAATCGATCTTCAAACCCTCTACTTGGTACTAACGCTTATAGAGGTTGAGACGTATTTCATAATCCTTAACAAAAACGAAGTTATTCTCCAAGGTTCTCCAACAGGGCACTCAACTCTTTCCATGGCCCTTCGAACCGGATAGGCATGGCTTTCCAATCATGGAATGCTTGAACACGTTTAGAGAAATTAAAATCGGAAAAATCACTGCTTAAAAGTGTTATGATGTTTGAAACAAATGCTTTTCTGTGATTTTAAACATTCTAAAAAAGCAAACATTTCTACAAATATTTCTAGATGACTATTTCAACCTACTTTAAATCAATGGAATTTAAACAATCCAAGAATAATAAATGGCCAGAAACACTAAGAAATTTCGTTCGTTATTTCGCTATTTCCATGAGAGTCTTCCAGCTTATCTGCTACGAATTCTACACGTCAAATTATTTATTAATAACGTTGGCATTATTATGCGCAAGTATATTCATTCAGGTATGTCCTTTGATCTCTGATTCTCCTCTTTGGCTTGATTTGATCACTGCATTCCATCGCAGTGTTCCTCTCTTCACTGCTGCCTATCTGTATAAGTAGCCTGCTCTGCAGCCTCTGCGTCCATCCGTTATACTTACATATGTATTCATAAAACGCACACGACAAGAATGCATAATCAGCTAATTAGGAGAAATGAGACAATTTGTAGATAACCATAAATGGATCACATTCGCATTGGATACAAACACAGACTGAATGATTACAGTACTTGTCGTTAAACTTTGGCCATAGCAAATTTCGTTGTTTTACGAACGTATCTAGCAAATCCCGTAAAAAACTTAGCCTGTTCGACGTAATTTAATTTAATCACAAAATTTTACACGTAGCTTTGCTTTTCTATTGCGAAATAAAGAAAGAGGTAGTTTTTTGGGGTAACACACTGTATAAAATCGTATAAAACGCAACGTAAATGTGCAGCAGTTTTCTGTAACCCATAATGGTATGTAAATATCGGCGCAATTGTCAACCACAAATCATCGGTGGCATTTTGCCCGCCGCGCAGGCCGATGATACACATTTTTCCGCACTGGCGGGGCTCGGCCCGTTATCGCTAGCTGGCAAACGAAACGCTAAATTGCATGTTATGCGCACCAAAAACCGGCCATGTTATTGCATTGTATCAATTCGAAATTTCGTGTTTTATTCGCAGCAAACATATACGTAAACACACACGCAGCGTAGTTGTTCGCGACGGCATGATATACGTATGTGTTTGTATCGGTATCGATGCTGAACATTGATGTCATGTCGACATTGTTCGACCGGTAAACAACAGCAACTGTTGTATTTTCACTTTGTAAATTTAGAATTAAAACCTATTTGTATTTCTATCGGAATTGTTACGTGATTACTGTTATTCGTTGCAAACAGCAAAAAATTAAAATGGTCGAAATTTTGATTTGCTACATTAGTAAAAATAAAAAAATGGAAATTTTGTGCCTCTTTCTGACATTATATTAAAGACCTAGAAAATGTACAAAGGTATTTTTGACGTCTTGATGCTTAAAACATAGACTAATTACTTTGCTATTAATTTTTTTTTTATGAATATAAGTGACTTAACAACGGTGTTTCCGGAAAAATGGTTTTACTACAATTTTGGGTACATTACTGACCTCTTCGGATATTTCAAAGTATTTCTGGGAGTTGATGAGGCCCTTGTTATAGTTTAAGAATAGAAAGTGTATGGTGTGCTACTCCTTGCATGGAAATGAATTGAAAGTGTACAACTTCAAAAAACATTTGTTCTGTTAGAAAAACTAATAGAATAAACTTTCATTTCCCTAGTCATGAAACTAGCCTAATTAAGCTGGTTTAGCATTTTAATTAACTGCTATTTTAGATTCCTTGATGTCCTCTGGTGGTATTTAGAAGTATTCTGGACTTTATGAGACGCCTTGGTTAGGTTTAAAAAGCATTTTTGGAACCTTAAAACCTTAAAAAAAACTGATATAAAGACGAAACAAACCTTGATACTTCATACCTTGTCTAATTAGCCCTATTTTACCCTATAATTAGCAAAATTTCAATCTACTCATCGTAGTTTTCTGGGAATACTCCAGATTGTTCCAGGTACATTGTAAGAAGGATTGTTGATGCCTTAAATTAAGTATATATTAAATAAAGTATATAAGAAGTGTACAAAGATATTTTTGACGTTTTGGTGCATAAAATATAGACCAATTACTTTGATATCATGTTTTTTTTTTGTCAATATATTTGACTTAGCAACGGTGTTTCAGAATAGTCTGTTTTAGACCAATTTTAGGTACATTATAGGCCTCTGTTCATAAACTACAACTTCAAAAAATATTTATTTTGTTAGAAGAAACTTAATAAAATATACCTTTCATTACCCTAGTCATGAAACTAGCCTAATTAAGCCGGTTTAGCATTTTAATCAACGAATACTGCGATTTTAGATTCATTGAAATCTTCCCGTGAAGCGGTCGCCAAACTTTTTGACCTCACGGACCAGTTAATTAATAATGTAAATCCCGCGGACCACTAATAGGATTTTTTAAGTGTTAAATATATTTATAAAAAAAATTGTGATCTGTGTTCTTGATCACAATTTTTTGTACCTACTTAATAAAATGAAACTATTAATAGTAACCAAGTAATGAAAGCTTTATTAATAAACCATAATAAAATAAACAAAAATTGTGCAAACAAAACAATTCAAAGATAAACTTTTTCTGCGGACCAGCGAAATTTTCTCTAGTGGTCCGCGGACCACCACTTGGCAAACGCTGCTTTAGTGGCAATTAGAAGTATTCTGAAGTTTAAGAAACACCTTGGTTAGGTTAGGTTAGGTTATTATTAATGATCACCGCAGATTGTTGGGAACTGTAATTAGTCCTGGAACCCATATACAGATGGCGCTCCTATGAAATTTCGATTTGATCAATATTGGTAACAGCGATATTTCCCAGATGATATTTCGATATCGATATATCGAAAAATTGGAAATATCGATTTCGAAAAATATTGATATTTTATCCATTTCTATCTTCTAAGAAGAATCCAAAGAGTTTCTATAATTTTAGACGGTTTTAGGTAGTTTTATCAAAATTTTAAGACTATGAAATTATAGCAAACCAAAAGAAAACTGATGAATTTCATGAATAAATGATTTCAACAGATATAGAAAATATGTACAGTTTCTCTGGAAAATCAACCTTCATTGTTTTTCGCCTGGTCTTTCATTCCACACGAAACGATGAAATGATTTTATTCCCCCGTCTGTGTCGCGAATTACAATTATAATAATGTTGTAATATATTTCGCATTGTTTACGGTCCATTATGGTTTCCGCCAATAAAACAGCGGCGCATTATAGATATAGCAGCCGAATAGAAATGCGTGGAAATTGTAACAAAATGCATAATAATGCAGCTAGGCATAATAAAAGCCAACCTCACACTCAAATGACTGCATTGTTTAATACGACGTATAATTTCGTAAATAAATACAAAAGCTCTACGTATTTTGATTCATGCTATTGTATGAAATATATAAAATGCGACAAATAATTAGCTTTAAAGCGTTTTTTCCCCCTCTGATTCTCAATATAAATATGAGGAGAAGAGAGAATATTTCGTAGCTACTTGCTTTACGCGTTGCAAACGAGAACGTATTTATTGTTTTTTTGGCTTTTGCTGTTTTTTTTTATAGCATATGTTTAAACCAGCCAACTCCTCGCTAACCCGGGCAATTTTTTTACGGCCTGAAAGTTGGCCGCCGCTTGCCGCCGCCACACCACGGACGCCACTTTTCACACAGCGTTCACCTATTAACTTTATTAATGCGCGCGAGTATTATGGAATTTACATGTAGTTAGGAAAAAGTTTTTAATAACCCGGGCCGAAGTTTAAAAACTGTTTGCGTAATGTTAATATGTTACACTTTATGCTCTTTAATATAAATTGCGTCAGCGTCGTGCTGTTTTCACGCTGTTTTTCCATCCGCGGAGGAAAATATAAAATATCGCCGAGGAAAAGTTTTCAGAGAGTCGCGGCGGTTCTGCGTCTACACACACAGAGAGAGAGAGAGAGAGAGAGAAAGAGAGTGTCTGAGAGGGTGAGTGAGGTGAGGAGAGCTTTAGATGCCCTCAAGTTAGGGGGGACAAGTAAAGGAAGTTTTTCCAGAGTGTTTTTATCAATGCTTCGAATTGAGTTCGAGATCAAATGCCTGAGTTGTGGATGAAAGTATTGGTTAAACTAATGGCGAACACTTGATGGAAAAAATCAGTGAGTAGGCGTGAAATTACAAAGTTTTCCGAGAATTATCTAATAAAGAAACGTCGATTTTTCTTTCCTAAGTCTACAGTCAAGTCTTGTCAAAAACACATTTTGTTTTGGGTAGATATACAAGCAAACAGTTGATTGCTAAAGTCAGTCTTTTGCATACAAATGGTAGAGTTAAATGTGCCATAGAATAATATCAAAGAGAAGTCCAACTTAATGTTAAAAAAGTGGCGACGACTTGAAAGAACTGATAACTGAGAGGGCGCTTACATCAAGATACGAGTCCCCTACTATCAATTTTAAATAATTTTAATCAAGTAATCGTATACAAGACAACAACGACTATCAGAAACTAATTCCCAAGCAAAGCAAGAAAACAAAAGTTTTAAAGGAAGAGCTGTATCCATGACAACAGCGATTTGAGCGCCCTCGCTTCGCCTTCGCCCCCAAATTGGTAAACAGTAAAAAAACGAAAAGAACAGATTATTTTTATATTTGAAGCATTTAATACAATAGTCAACCAGATGCACATCAATGAATGCTTATTTTTACAATTTGCAAACATTATTTCACGTATAGATGGCAGTGCCGAAATGAATTTATGATAATTTTGCCGTTAAAACACGTTCCTACACTTCTTGTGTCAGTTATTTACAAAAGAAAGAAAAGAAGAAGAAAAAAAAACTGAAAGATTTACGTTTAGAATTTTTAATAAAACATATGCAACCAAATATACAATCCTTCCCCAGCAATTCCGTTTTAGTATGATGTGAATCTATCACGCGTTAAATTTAAGTTAATCTTTCGCCGATGGGAAAACAAACTTATTGGGTACACGCGCATGCAACCCCTCTATGTTTCGGGGTTCGGAAAATCGTGGTAGAGACGCATCGAAAGTCATCGCAGTGTGTAATCACATGATATATGGCCAACATTACGCCCTGGCTGGGCCGAGAGGCATGGGGTTGGCGCAAATAATAATTTAAGTAAGCTTTGAAAACTGTCAAAATTTCAAAGGACGATTTTCGTACCATCACCACCACCACCACCATCCCCGGATGTGTAGGGGTGACACTTGTCTGATCGTAAATGGCAACATCCGATTCAAAATTGTGCAGCGTGTGCGGCGCTCCTGCCTCGCCCCATCGCCCCCAATCGTCCGGAAATGCTGAGTGGTGTCCTGCGTTCTCGCGGTTGCTGTGGCGGCTGTGTGATTCAGCTTACTTTCCTGCCGGAAGCCGGCCAAATGGCCGCCGATTGTCCCAAGAAAAACAAATGTGCTCGTTTCTTATTTACCACCAAAAATCACTTTTGCCCACACACACACACACACACACACACACACACAATTTTTACATGTATCCACACACACACACATACACACATACACACACACACACACACACAATTTTAACATGTATCAAAACACACACACACACACACACATTTTTCACATGTATCAACACACACACACACACACACACACTTTTCACATGTATCAAAACACACACAAAGAATTTTCACATGTATCAACACACACACACACACACACAGAATTTTCACATGTATCAACACACACACACAATTTTCTCATGTATCAACACACATTCATGTACGTAAACACATAAATACAGATAGAAATACACTCAAACATAGAGGAAAAGACGAAAATCTGATGGTCCGTGTCTTCCGGCCAATTAACTATCCCTTTCTGCTGATGCCGATGTATGTGTTTCCCGCATTTTGTGTTGCGTTGCAAACGTATCGAATAATAACGGCATTGACAATATATCAAGGAAAATGAGCAGCATTTTTCATTTGTGAACATGCCTTCCTTTGTTCTGAAAGCTACAGCGAATCGTCTTATCTGTAAGCTACAAGAAGAACGACCCGAAGGAAGAATGGAAGGGTGCAAGTAGCGAGAAGTAAAAGATAACGGAAAAGAGTGAAAGGAGGGATTTTTTTTCGGAGCGAAGTGGGTGGAAGAGACAAAAAAAATGCAAACTTTTGTCGGCCCCCCAACGGCCTTTATCTCTGATCTAACGCTTAATGAAGTGCAGACATTGATTAAGAGCCCATTTTAAACTCAATCTTTAATTCAATCGTATTAAAACAAGACAGGAGTGAATCCGTTTTGCAATAAGCCGCTTGATAAGTTGAGCCCGGAGACAACTTTTTTAATCAGTTGATTACGGAGATTACTTTTGCGTTTCGATAAGGAATTAATGAAATTAGCATCAGACGAGCCGGGTCTTTTTACGTTGGTAAGAAATGTTTATTTAAGAAATTTAGATCTAGTTAGAAACGCTAAGTCACTTAATACTTTAGATGTTTTACTTGTTTATTTTAAATTTAGTACGATACGTATTTCGCCTATGCGGCATCATTAGGAAAATTTAGATATATTAACAATAGTTTTCATCAAATTTTATCATAAAGTCCGAAACTGACTTATCCTCCTAACTTTTCAAGTACGGTTGACCTCACTTTCATTGTTAAGTTAATCGTTTACAACATCGAAAAAATAATGTACGCACTGGGTGTTGCAAAATCCGGTTTTTCCACCTGGCTGAGAGAGGGAGAGAGAAAGACTGTGCATCGCGCTCTCTTTCGCTACCTCAAATTAATAAGCTGCGATATTGAAAAGAAAACATTTTATAGGCAACACTTATTAAGAACTGTAATTAATATAAAGTAGTAGTAGTATGATCTTTATTGGCATTCATCCTTTATACCATTTTACATTTTGCTGCTAATAGACATGATAAAATAAATAAATAAAACAATAATATATTCCATAACAATAAGACAAAATAAAGTAAATTAAGCACATGTGCAACTATCATGCTTTTTGAAAAAACTCAGTTTTTC
>WSZQ02000005.1:514772-526257 GCA_019419845.2 Weissflogia rhopalogaster | reverse complement strand
ACTTTATGAAATTGTTAATGTCACAATGTTGTTCAGGACATGAACAACATTCAGGACATGTCGACGCCCGACAAATATATTCACACGCTTTACAGTGGCCTACCTAATAGCCTACGCGACGTTTATCGCCATGCTCGCTTAACTCTTGCATGTGGTTTATTGGCATGTAGACGTTCTCACGACGTTTTCGTTGGCCGTTACAGCTAATACTACCTCGCTGATGGATTTTTACTCTTTCTATTATCCTTATCCTATGTCAATACACTCAAAATTATAATATTATTTTCCTTCGAATCACCCCTTTTGTATTGCTGTGATCTAACAATATAGCCTGTCATATTCGTAAAATCGTGGGACCAAACTATTTTCCTCTGATGATGAATACCCGTCAATTCGTTGCAGCAATAGTATATAACTTCAAAAAGTCCATTTGGCCCCCGGCTTTTGTAATGACATTTAAACTAATCCGTTAAACATATATATTTCATTCCGGGTCCACGACAGACAGGTTCCGTGTAATACAGGTTATGGAATCGTGAAAATTCTCCATTGTAGGCAGTATTCCATATACATATATATATTTTTTGTTGCTTTTTTGCTGAGTACATTAATAACAATCAAAACAATTAAATAGGAGTTCATGTACACCGCAAAATATATTATACAAATTGTATTATTGCCAGAAACCTAGTGGCTGAACAAACTGTAAGATGTTTTTATACACTCTATATTCTCATAGGTTTTCTCAAGCAATTTTGAGAATCCATGCCTTCTCCCTTTTCTCTAGAAATCCCCTAGACTACCCTACATCAAACTTGGAGGAACATTTTCGAAATCCCATCGGTCGTAAATATGATCTAAGTGCCCTAATGTATTTTTTTACAGGTTCACCTTGGTCATTTTCGTATTTCACGCGAAAAAAAAATTATCTTAAAAAGATTTCGTTAAAAATAACACTCTACGCCTAGAATCACAAGAGACTTTGATTGACAACCAAGGTTCTTAAAATATTTACATTTCTATACATTGTGCGTGTGTATTTTCTGTGCTTCTCTTCTATTGGTTCGCAAATAGAAAAAATAAAAATATCTTCAATATTAAAATACACAATAGTAAAGTACTTTTTGCTTTGAACTTTGAGGAAAGAAAAAAACGCAATTTTGGTTGTTTTATGACATTGTTATTACAGAGTTATTACTCTAGTAGTATTATAACATAAAAGTGAATAATAAAAATGTGATTTGTGTCAACCGAAATAAATTTAGTTGCGATTGACGTTGCCAACGCGGAATTGTAAAAGTGAAATTGGTATTTACGACATTTTCACTTTCGATCCAATCTTATTGGATTTGATCGATGGACCAATCTTTTATCTACGCATTCACGTGGGTTTACACGTACTAATGGAGAGACTAGACTCGACGGCAGTTAATAAGTCGTTCCTTTTTACGAATAAACTTTCTGATCAGTGTCAAAGTTAAGTGAAAACCGCAGATAAAGAGATCAAACTGTTTACAAACAGAATAGCAGTCAATCTGAATTAATCTGCGCTATCTAACTTGCATTTGTTGGTAAAATTTAATCCTTTTTAATTCCTACTTTTAAGCTTCGTTTCCCTTAAGGCGGTCAGAAATAAAAATTTTTAAAGAAAAATCCAAGATGGAGATGAGGTGTTAAAAATTCAGAGTAAAAATTTAGAGATGTTAGAAATTCAGATGACCTAAAATTTGGAGTTTGAGTCGCAATACAAATTTAAGAAGATATTAATCAAAATGATTGTCAAACCAATACCTGAATGTCTCGAAAATAGAAAATGGTGTGATCTGGCGCTCAAAGGCATAAGGGCATCATTGGTTCCGAGGAATTTCTGAACTTGCAAAAAACCGCTCGACGCGACGCGATTATTCCTTAAATTAACCATAAGTCAATGTCCTTATGAAAACAACAAACATCAATCTGGAATTGATCATAATTAAATACAGGCATTGGGCAATCTTTTTCCTACTTCTCAGGTTAACAACACAGCGAGATATATGAATATGTAAATTGCTATTATGGCAGCGGATATGTTCAGCAATTGTGAACCTGGCAACTCCCTGACTGCCAACCGTTAACTGCCCTGCGACTATCCGTCGTTTACATTATATCGGTCGTCGGGGGACTTCCCCGATCTAATCTCCTACTTAGCGCGGTTACTATCTGAACCTTCGTCCGATATTCTTTGCCCGTGTTGTCGTCGTTTGGACTGTCCAACTCCGAAGCTCTTCACTGGTGCTTTGAGCATTTCTTATGTTTCACCTAGGGCAGGTTACTAGCCTCACCATAGAAACTTCCTCCTGGAGTTCTCCTCTCGAACACTTCTTTACTATCGAATTAGCAACGTTAGATTCGACGCAAATGTGGCGTTCAAGACATCAACGAATGGTGTAACATGTCGCGTAAACAATGAAATCAACACATAAACCGCATGGATGACAGCAGATTGGTCAAGATCGCAAGAGACAGATTACCGAGAGGCAAAAGATCCTTGAGTACACCCCACAAGAGACGAAGGGATCAACTTCGAGATGATCACTGAAATTTATAGAGTTGAGAGAACTACTCCCATGCAGTGTCTGATTGAACGAACGACTCTGTACTACCTAGAATTGAAATATCAAAGAAGAATTTGCATTTATTTAGTACAATTAATGAGTTTTCCACAGAAATTGTTTAATTGAAATAGGATGCGCTCATGCATTTCTACGAAATTATTACTCCGCGAGTTCTAAATTCACGGGGGGCTATTTCAAAGGAATTACGGAGTTCCCCACCAGAGTAAACGTAGCACACAAGAATATGGCACAGGTGCGTAGGAATGATTGTGTAGGAGAATCGTACTTACTCGAGCTGATGTTGGTTAGAAACTGATTTTATTTTGAGTAAGGCGTCGTTCACACCGGCTATTTTGGTTTTGAGCTTCTATGCCCTTGTCAAACAAATGTAGTTAAAAAGAGATAGTTAGTGTTGCTCGTTTACTCCGAGCCAAGGTAATTAAACTGGTCAGGCTTCACAAACTTTTACAAGCGTCGTGGAGATAACGCACCTTCCTAACGAAAAGTAGATAAGGTGAAATGGAGAAAAAACGAAAACCGATCTGAATATGTGTAGAAGTCATGAATCCATCAACGGTATAGACGAGGCCGATGAAAGGGCGCACTAAAACCGATGGGCCACCGAAATGCGAAGCCGAAGCGCACTCGCCGTATGAACACATCGGGCTTCGAAATTCACGGCTCGACGAAGCGCCACCGGTGAGACAGTCCTCTAATCTAAACGTACGTGCGGGCTTAGATGGGGGAGATTAGTCACCCATGCGCATGCGCAGCTCAAGAAGACGCGCTGCCAACATAGAATATACAAAGTGAAAAACCCCTAACAGCGTCGGCCGCGGCGGCGCGAACAGAAATTTAAATTTAACACGGAAAGAAAAAAATTGAGGCAACCTGCCGGGATCGAACCTCTGGAAATTTAATCCTATTTTTCTCAATTTTAAAGATCTTTATTTGCACAAAAGATACAATAATACATAACGTCACGAAATTTAACAATACATATTTTACGTCTAGTCTACTGCCTGTTCCCCAATGATATAGTACATTTACACAGGTCATAATCATTTACTGTTATCGAACTTATATCTAGTTAATTCAATCGGATTGATGCACTTAATATAGATTACATTATGTAAAAATAAGCTCACGAACCGCCTTACTATCACACGTCTCAGACACCCCAATAATGTGCTTCACAATCCATCCAACCTTCTTCTTTATCACGAAACCGGAATAACACCTATTCTAGATCGTCAGAAATCTCTCACTATTAAATTGATACATAAAACTACCTCTCCACACCAATTTCTATGACTTATTCAAACAGATATTCAAATGTCTCTGTATGAAGAACTAATTCAAAACTTTTTTTCATTCATTCCTACATATACAATAACACCTGGCAGACCTGTCCATCGACCTAACTGGTCCTTCAGCCATTTTTATATACAATTTATTGTGTGATACATTATTGAGTTACAAGTGCATATAATAGTGTGATATTTACAACTCGTTTTTGTTGTGATGTTGTGGTATCGGTGATGGGGATGTTGTTTGTTTTTGTTGATGTTTTTGGTGATGTGATGTATGTTGCTTTCCTCCGTGTTGATGTAGAGATATATGTTTGATAGAATGTCGGTACATCCATTTTTGGATTAATTATTGAGTATTTATTAATGTGGTTTTTATCGATGTGGATTTTAGTCTGAATTTTTAGAGTGAATTTTAGTGTGAATTAAATAATAAATTAATTCACACTTGTGGGTGCCCACCCCGAGGATTCGAACCCAAGTGGGCTCATTCCTACATTTTTGTGATATAAATCTCTATAAACCATATGATTTATTTCATGGACCGAAAGACTATGAAGTCAATAGCCTGTTGCTTTTTTGCAATACATATATTAGTATTATTATAAGCTCACGATGAAAATAAACCCCTTCAAATCCCTTGGACTCATTTCTCTTAGCTACCAGTTTAAAGTTTAAGCAT
This sequence comes from Weissflogia rhopalogaster, assembly GCA_019419845.2. Classification (NCBI taxonomy): domain Eukaryota; kingdom Metazoa; phylum Arthropoda; class Insecta; order Coleoptera; family Staphylinidae; genus Weissflogia; species Weissflogia rhopalogaster. Next base: position 521,671 of record WSZQ02000005.1, on the reverse strand, counting down.
ATCCTTAAATCTATCCAACCCAAAAACTAGCTCCGGAAAAAATATAATTAAAGACTTATTGCTGTTCTATTAACAACCATACAATAACTATGCAAAAACTCTTTCATAGACCGCAATTGAATTTCACAACCAGAAAAGCAATGTATTTAATGAATAGCGTTGACATTGTTAATGTCATCGCCGACGTCAAAATAGCAATCGCCTCTATTTTGTTATACCAACAACAGAATAGAGGGGGGAGGCATAATTATCCTCCGTATTTCCATCGTACTGAATGGTCTGCGACCACGCGACAAATATTACTCATTTACTTCCGATTTCACAGTCATTCGCATGGTCGTCGTTTGTTATTAACAAACATGCGACTGGATGGCTGCTGGAATTACCGATTTCCGCTTCAAATTAACTCGCAAAAAACTAGCAGCAGCATCGCAACGTGGACAAAGCCGGACAAAACCAACCCAAATTGCAACAAATACAATCAATACAGGCGTCCAATCTGATTCGAATCTGATTAGCACGTGCAACAATCAATTTATTGACGTCCACAACTGATTGTAAGTATGCATGCTTTTAATTAATTCCAGCCGCGCAATTTGCATTTCGCAAATTTACGAGGAAGACGTTTTGTCTGCTAATCTTATGCACAACATCGCGATTTGCATATTTATTTACTATTTATTTCTTGACATTCATTCGCAGTGATAAATATTTTATACATTATAAATTTATGAATGTATGCGAAATGTGGATGTGGCAGTTATTCTTTGACTCACAGTCAAAGTTTCACCGATTTCAATTTTAGAGGTGTTTATTAACATTTCTAAAAATATGTAAATTGCACTAAATATATTTAAAATAAACCGCACTGCAAAATATGTTGAGGCAGTTTCGTTTTTATAGGTACACACTTAAATGTTACTGATACACAAATAATTGATTGTCTTTTCTCACTACGAGACTATTTTAACTGAAATGAATATGAGCTAATTGTACGACATTTATTATAATGTGCGTTTTATAAAAATTATTGCCTATAAATTAACATAATCCAAACAGGCGTTTGTACGGCGTTGGCAATGCTGGCAACATTAATTAGATCATAATTATAATTATTCAACTCTATGTGTTGGGTTTACTTTTACTGATTCATTTACGTATATGTGGTTTTATATTAACTTTGCGACGAATATAAGTAGTTCTCCATTATACATTTTAATGGACTGACAAATTAAATATTTTATTTGGTATTTTAATTGATTTAGGTCTCCTTTGACTCCACCGCCGGAAATAATGTTAATTATAATGTTCTAAGTAAGTGTTAATAAATTTTGAAATATTGAAGTAATGTTACATATTTAATTAAGTTTATGTCTTCACATACCGGGAGATGGAAGGTTCTGAGCTGGGTGCAAATAGGTGTACATGAAGGAGAGTAAAAAATGATAAAACATATTGAGACATTGTCTTTAGTCTATGTGATGCATGTCTGGAACCAATTTTAATATATGGTGTAGAATTTTTGGGTTTTGGCGAATGAAAAATCATGGGTCATTAAAGATCTAAGCGTCTTTTCACACACAGCGAGTGGCGAATTGCCAGTGCGATAAATTACGTGTCTCAAACTCAATTGAGCGCCGTTCAGACTAAGAATTAGCGATGGCATTTGCCGGAGCAATCAAAAAATCAGGACAACATCGCGCAGATTCTTAAAACTAATCGCCTAAAAAACGTAATATATAAACAACGAAATTGAAATTAAAAAGACATTCAATAAATATGATATAAATATAGAAAATATTATATTAAACTATTTTAATGCGGAACCAACAAAAATATTCGGCAAATCCATCCATCAAATCCAGATTGCATTATTCCGCGATATTTTTAAGTTTGGGTAGGAAGCACCCCAAGTATAAAACTTTGCTATTTGCATCCCCTGCAGTTCAGTTACAATCTGCAGAGAATAGTTCTTGAAAATTGCAATAAGTAGGTATAACCTTTATTAGCAAGATACTTGAGGACTGTGATATTTTAAGGTTAGATGAAGAAAAGTTGAAACTTATCACTAAAGCTGAAAGGGCAGAAATAAGTGGTTGTAGTAGAGAGATTTTCCCAGTCACTAGCAGACATGATCAAACTTTTATCCGAATCATCATCAAACATATATGGGTAAAATTAACGAAATTGGGGAATTCAAGCAGACAGGTCAAGTTTTTAGGTTGTTTGTAATTCTAACCATGTATTAATTCCAATCATTTTCGATATAAAAGGGTCCTAATCTGCATCAAAAAGTTCTCGCCCTCCAAGGCACAGGAAGGGTATGGAGAATTAAGAGCAGTGAGTGAATGTCTGTATAGAATGTCCGAAGAAAAATGTTTGGGAATGGTGTGTAACGAAATATGGGTGTAAATGGCTGAAAGTGCGGAAGAAATAATATGAGACTCTATGCTAATCATGAGAAGAAGTAAAACCGACGCGACGGCTCTCCGCAGGATCGTTGGAGACGAATGTTTCCAGAAGGCAAGGAGAGATAAAAAACAAGAGACAAAGTAAAATTAGGATTCGGACTTATTAGAACTCAGGAAATTATGGATATCCTGGATATCGATTGGCAGCTGCATGCAAAGATGAGCGTATTATATCTATAATTAAACTTTAATTTTATTGTAGTTTTAAGTAGAATAACTTGGGTAATGAGTGCCGGCAAATGCCTTTTTTGAAAATCAGGTGAGAGGCAAAAGTCCTAAGATCTGTACGATTTCACGTACGAAAAAGTCACAAGAAACGAAATTTCGAAATCTCATTCCCCCTTTCAACCATGATCATTTAAATTGGTTTGTTCTTATAGAAAAGTCATGACGATAATTGAAGAAAGAACCCTACCTATTAAAGACACAACTACCGCACCGCCTCAATACAAGAACCGTAAATTTCCCACATAACCCAAATATTGTTAACCCCCTGATGATAGTGAGTTAATAAAGTAAGCATGGATGTACCTAATATTGTAAAAAATCGTACACGTTATTTCTAAAATGAATAGCACCCAAATACTGCCATAAAATAATCATAAAAAATGAATAAAACCGAATCATATGAAAAATATCAAGAGTATTTTATACACAAACACTTTGTCTTTCGTTAAAAACCCACTGAAAAAATCCTCCCATTACATTTACAAGCAGAAACAGGCAGATTGCGGCAATTAATCAAATCGGCTCCCACTGACGTGATCCACTTTTAATTATGAATAGCCCTCGTGAAGCGCTAACAAGTAAGCCGCGTAATATATATACCTACGTCATTTTCCATTTTCCACACTTATCTGCAGCAATGAATGAGAAAGTGTTTGGCGATTAGCGCATATGAGCACGGCTGTCGGCGAGCGTGTGAGCGACGCGTTGCAATCGAGGAAGTGCAAGTTTCACTTTCTTTCCACGGCGAAAAAGTAAGCCAAACATTGCTGTGGCACGACGCAAAGTGCGCTACCGCAAACAGCGAGACTTCAATGTGCGAATTTATCCACCGCCGCGCCGCGCCACTCCGCGTTTCACACTTTTTGCTCTTATTTGCAGCATGCGCATTTTGTAATTGGTATTACTCGATCGACGCGGCCTGCCTACTGACCTACTGTCTGCCTGTTTGCTCGAATATCGCTCTTATTTGAATAGTTATTAATAGTTATGTATAGAGGTGATTACTCAAGCGTAATGATATAATTATTAAATAAAGGAAATGATGTATACGATGAAAATCATGTGTTCAATCATGTGTAATTATATCAGAGTACAAATATATATGTTAGCAGAGATTTAATGCACTATCAGTAATTTAAATGGAATACGATTCCAATTGCAATTATATTCCATTTATATCATAGCATTTTACATAATTATTATAAGATGATATTAGGTATAAAAATACATCACATAATATTCTTATTTAATAAACATATACATCTAGTATTATAAATTAGGAACCTCTTCTTTTAAAAATGATAATGGTTCATATATCAGTTTCACTCTTATACTTCTTCCTTTATCCAAGGATATACCTTTTGGTCTGTGTTTCCTCCAGAATAGTTCTGGGTACTTTGAACATATGATTGGATTGGTTGCCTTGTAGAGATGTCAACTTTTCACGAAGAATCGACACTTTTTGGTATCGATACTTTTGAAACTTCAATACTTTCGGTACCCAAGTATCGAAAAAATATTGATGCTTATCGGTATCGAAAATACACGTTGGCGCCATCTGTTAATGTATTTTCAACTTATTTTTCACTCGTTACAGTAATCTTCTAGTGTATTATCAACTCAATTTTTCTGATATTACTACATGGGAGTTACATATTAAGATTGAAAAATATCGACGTAATTCCTAAGTAATAAAATGAATGATTATAAAATTATTGATCGATTAAATTAAAGAATCCGACTTCATAGTATCAAAACATTTACCAACTTTTAATACTTTGATTCCAACGAATTAATAAATTTGAATATAACTTTCATTTCGATTTAAAAATGATCAAATAGTTGGTAAATATTTGCAAAGTATCAATAATAAATATTTTACAATAATTAGTTAACTTGATTTTTCATTTTTAAGTATCGATACTCTGATTGGTCAAGGTATCGATGAGTAAAACGTTTTGGTGATTGAATTAAAAAAAACTTAAATATTGAAAACTGACAGAATGCTCACACACGTACATGATACGTTTCTCGCCAATTCATTGACATCAAGAATCTGAGAGAATTTGTCGTTCAGAGTACGAATTATGATGGTAATTGTTGGTTGTGATTATGAGATGGCCTCAGTGTAACGGAATGTCGATACTATCGATAAGTATCGAAAATTAAAGTATCATACAGTCTTATTTAAGTCTAATGTAGTCTAATGTAATCAAGGGAAAGGATGGCTAGATGAGAAGGGTGGACGGGTAACTTACATCGCAATGATAAGCGTAAGAGTTAACTAAATTGAGGAAATAGTCAATAAGCTGAATATTTTTACATCTTGTTATATTTCAAGCATAAATGTAGTCACATTTCTTTTTCTACAATTTCATATTATGGCATGGGTATTTTTACGATTGTGGGCTTATCTTTTTTGTATGGCGGGGCCGAAATAATCTGCAAGGCTCACGATATACCACACGTACTCAGTGTACCATTCAGATACGAAAACGCGATCCAGATTTGCGTGGTTATGAGACGTTGACCAGGTCTATGTTTTGCGACCCAAGTGTTGGTGTCAACTCATTGTCAGTAAAAGACCCCTGGTGCGGCATCACCTAGAAGGGTTTTAGCACATCAAATTTAGAGAGAAAAGAATTCAATTGTAATTTATTGAATTCAAAATTAAACCAAATAAACCAAAAAAATATAATGAAATTCAAAAATCAGAAAATTAAGAAAAAGCCCTACGATTCGACCATGACACAAAAACTCGTATCATACTCGAATCCCAAGGCTCCTCAGAATATTCTATACAAAAACATGCGGGGATCTCCAAACTCCATTTATCCAGCCTCCCGTTTATGCCGGCGGCATTGAAAAATATGCTGCACGCTGAGAAACTCTCCACAGAATCTCGAAAGAGGCCTGGGTGAACGAGACATCAGATAGCCATGCGTAGAAAAGATGTGACCGATGCGCAAACCGCACCAGGACACCTGCTGTCTACGGAGAAGAACCACTTGCTCAACCGCAGCTACTGGTTGTACCAATGACACTGCCACCATGTCCGGATTAAACACTTTCTGTGGGACCTACAGTCCCACAAAAACACCCTGATACCCGAATCTCGGGACAGCCACTGAAGGAACGATGGGACGCGCCGGCGGCTCTATCAATACCAAAGACTCAAATGGGCACCAAAGGGGGGCAATGACGGGTCCTGACTCTATTGCAACAGTGATAATAAGTTATCGGAATAATTTAAATAGGGTGATGAAGCTGAAATGATAACCATGTAAGTCAAATAGTTTGGCACGTAAATTCTTTGAAGATTTTATTCAACGGCTTTGTCTTCAGTAAATAAATATGCAGTTAATTTGGTATATTTACATAATTCCTCGAAATACAACTGCTCTATCTAATATATACAAATCAGTAGTTAGAACTGATATTTCTAGCAGTCACTTAATGGTGTTTAAAATAACCCTTAATAAATAAGAAGAAAAGAATGTAAATCATCATTTACATGTACATTTCTCGCACCGGTTTGCAATTCAGATCAGATGTAAATCAGATCTTCAAAAATATGTTTTGTGGATATGATCTACTAAGAAAGGTTTAAGAAAATTAAAGTCATCACTCATGAATCATATATGTTTAAATTCTATATTACAGTATTTCTATTTATATAACTGTTTAACCAAGTTTCGCAATGATATGTTCAAAGACAACTGACCGCAAGCTTTAGGGTTCGAATCCCAGTGGATGTAGAACAAAAATATTTTTTCTACTCAGTAATATTAGACTACAATATAACTAATTGTATCAAAAAGAATTTAACAGAGGTAACGACTTGGGATGTCAATGTTTCACGAAGTTTTGATATTTTTTGGTATCGATCCTTTTGAACCTTCGATATTTTCGATACCCATGTATCGAAGAAAAATATCGATACTTATTGATATCGAAAATACACATTCGCGCCATCTGTTAATGCATTTTCAAATTATTTTTTACTCGTTACAGTAATCTTCCAGTAAATTATCGTCCCATTGTTTTTGATGCTACTTCATGGCAGTTATATTTTAAGAATTTAAAATATCGCGGTAATTCCTATGTAATAAAATTAATGATTGCAAAATTACTGGTTGAGTAAATTAAGGAATCGACCTCGCAGTATCGATATTTGTAATTTATCAACTTTTAATACTT
>WSZQ02000005.1:500734-514672 GCA_019419845.2 Weissflogia rhopalogaster | reverse complement strand
TCTATATATTAATAAAATTCATTCACACCTAATTATCCAATTATACAATAAATACATTCATACATAATCTAAAACACAATACTATTGCATAATACCCACCCATTGATACTGCGCTTGTACGCTGATTTTTTTCTTATAATTTTCTTAATTATAGCCACATTCTCTCCCCCCCCCCTTCTCCCAGTCATTCTATAATATTTCCGACCTTCCAGTCATATTTTCCATCTCACATTTAAAACCATACATTCCCTCGTCATATGCTCCCAAGTATCCAATCCATCCTGACACAACACACATGTCATAAATTCTTTTCCCATCCATACTTACCTCCTTTGCTCCTCTGATTCGCATCTCGACCGGGCGATTGTTCTTTTGTCCATCGCACTCATACTGTTTTCATCGATATGCGCCAGTCTACGATTCACGCTCTGGATCAATTGGTACCTGCGATTGTACGTGCTACTAACTAAGGACTCCTGTCGGATTTGTTCCTCTACTCCTCGACCAATTTCCCGTACCCACGCCTCTAGGACTCCTCCCTCCTCTAATAAGTCCCTTACAGCTATTCCTGACAGACCTTCTGATTCATATGCCTTTCTTCTAGTCACACTACATTCACTCGTTCCCTTTCATACGCACCATTCCCATACCGACTTAACTAGCCTTCCATTCTCCATTCGACCCAATCTCTCCTCATACCTGGCCACCCTGCTTAGCGTCTCCCATTTTATAGACATTCTTCCAATCTCCTGCAGTACTATATACCTAGGAGTTGATCTTTCCAAGCCCAGCAGATCCTTGATGAATCAGGTAAATTCTTTCTCCAATATTTCCCATTCTTCCATACCCCACACTTCCAGTCCATACATCAATCGTGGTAAAACGCATGCATTCCATACCCTCAATACTACATCCCAATTGTTCCCCCACATCCAAGCACTCCTTGCCTTACCTTGTCCCATTTTATATGCTCACCCCACTTTCCGTTCGCCTTAAACATAAAACCCAAATATTTGAAGATATCAACTCTTTCAATCAATTCACCCTTCCATTCCAGGCTCACCATGTGTCTCGCCCTACCTGCATTCTTAAATACCATCCATTTAGTCTTTGATATATTCACATTCAATCCTCGAAAATAACTAATTCGATACTACAGATAAGTATCGAAAATTAAAGTATCGATAAAAGTCGATAAGTATCGATAAGTGTTTTTTGACATCCCAAGTATCGATCACAATAGTCGATGCTCGGACCAATCAAGCAAACAAATATGAATCGATAATAAATTTTCCAGGGTCACGCCGAATAACTTGTAGCCACAAGGCTAGAATCTAAATAATAATCATAGTTGTCAAAGGAAGGTACTTACACTTGTGCAAACACCATGAATTTCATAATTAGTTATACGATCTTTAAATTCTAGTTTTTAAATAAGTCTGAATACAAGGTTCAATCGAACCCAATTTATTTTCATCAACATAAACGCAACTTTATCGACTGTATCAAATTAAAACAAATTCATACTCGCATATATGATTATGCACTTCTATCCAATAAATCCTCTTATGTAGGTGGCGCTTTAAAAACTTTCCGTATCGTTTACATTCGCGTGCAACACTTCCGCGTATGTCTTGAAGAGTGAGTTTCATGATTATTGTGCAAGCAACAACAACCGGTTGAAAACTGTAAATCCGGCATTGTTTCACACTCTTTCACAGCTATGTGAGCTGTGGGCTGATGAAGTTGCATGCCCAGAAATGCATGCCACTTCTTGCAGTTTCCATTCCATGTCGGTGGAAGTCGGGAAATAGCTCAGTGTTACGTGTTCGCGAGCGATGAAGCGTTGACGTGAAGATTTCAAGACGTAATCAGGAAACGCTACTTTTAAATGATTTCATTTATTAAGAAAAAATAAATCGCACTTTAAAATTAACCAGCCATAATCGTCAAACAGCTTGAAATACTTCCGAACATTCATCTCCATGAAAAAACATAAAAATTAGATGCTAAAATTCTTTCTATATCTAAATTTTGTCATGGAAGCGAAAACTTTCACTTTAATTCGCATCACATAGACTTTGGGAATACTGTCACCGAGACGCTTGCATAATAATTACGATTTGCGCCAATTTAATTTTCAACGAGTTTCCTACTTCCCTACCCAAAATTTGAAATAATATAATTGTCTGCAAATAACTCGGAAGTGACTAATCTATCAGCTATCCGAACTGCAGTAACTACCGCATGAATCAACTGTTTTTTCAGGAAAAGTTGCCGCTGACAAATTAAAAACTATTTACTCAACTTAAAAATTGTTTCCGTACATTAATTTAAACGCAATTAGCAAAACCTATTAGCGAAAAGAAAACAACCGAAAGTTTTCAAGAAATTTAAAAATGCCGTTAATAGGCGAATAATTATAGCATCCTTATTTTAATTAGTGCGAAATATTTGTAATTAAGGCAATATTTTGTTTGTGTGTGTGTGTGTGTGTGTGTGTGCGTGATTTTTATTTCACTTTCCGTCGACTTACAATTAGTTATTTAGTAAATGATAAGTTAAAGTAGGCTCGCTTGTACTTTAAATATTGTGAATGCGTATAGGAAAGAGAATTATTTCCCATAGTCGGATGTTTCGTATCAATTAGTTTTGTTTATGTTGTGTGCAATGTTTACTTCCATATTCACACACATTCGCTAAGTTTTTCTTTAGTTTAAATAGTACTTTATTCTTCGTTTGAATTGCGGTTTAAAACTAAATAGTAATTTATTCTGTAGGATTGTGTAACATTGAATTAGATTAAGCTATATTATTGAAGATTATCGGTTTGAGAGAATTGTGGTTTAATTAGACAAAGACAGAGAGGTTGAGATACGAAATTACATTGTTATGTAATTATTTGACCTTTTTATTTCAAAATATCGATAGGTTATAATAATTTTGACATATGAATAAATCAAATAGGATAATGTAAATCCTAAAATCCTGATAGTTCATGTTCCTAACCTAAGTTACCTTCGAATAAATTAGGTTGCAGATACTATGTTGAGCTTTGTTTAGCGTATGCAAAGTTAGAGCAAACTTAGTTAGGATAGGTAATAATAGGTTAGGATAGGTTAAGATACGTTAGGTTAGGATCGGATAGCTTAGGATGGAATATGATAAGGATATGTAAGGATATGTAAGGATAAGTTAGGATAAGTTAAAATAAGTTAGGATAGCTGAGTATAAGTTAGATTAAATCAGATGTTAGGATAGAATAACTTAAGATAGGTTAGAATCATTTAGATTAGTTTAGGCTAGGTAAAATAGATTAAGAACAATGTTCGCGCTTATCGCGTCTTTTAATAACGATTTTTATATGCACTCGCAATTATGAGTCACGAGCTCTAAATTAATAGCCTCGGTGCAGGTACTCTCCGACAGGCTCACAACGAACGGTGGTAAACTTAACAAACATTTATTGAAACACAGAGAAAAACTTACAATCCAACTACTCGCGCCACGGTCAGAGCAGAACAAGGTCGAGCCGAGGGCGGACAAGCCTAAACTCGCCCTAAACGGCGCTCAGTAACCTCGGCTCCTTAACTTGGTACGCATGGCGCCAAATTCAAATATAAATGGCGACCAGAAGTCAGCGCATGTTGGTGAAATTTCACTAGAAAAAGTTATGTGCAATAAATTTGACTTTGAATTGTAAATTAAAATATTTGTTTAGGGCAATGATAAACATATAATTTAATTAAAATGTATTTCTCAAACTTTTATGACCGCGGCCCAGAACGAGATGTCTTCCGAGCATTTTATGAGTAAAATGTATAGACATTCACCTAATATATTTTTTTAAAAGAAAAATCAATTTATTTGTTTCTATATTTCATAACTAATGACAGACTGATTTACTAGTATGTAAAGATTTTTTACGTTTCCACAATATCGTTTAAGTTGCCACGATCCAGCAGAATTTTTTTGCAAACCAGTGCCGAAACTCTATCCACACTTTGGAAAGCGCTGTAGTATATGAATAATATTGATGATAACAAGATATATCAGAGGTTTACAAACTTTATTTCACCGTGGTTTAGTACGTGATTTTTTTTTCGCCGCCACTTTATAAAAATATGTTCAAAACTAATTTTATTCATAAATAAATATCAAAAAACTATAATACTCTGTCATCAACTAGGTGTACAAATGTGTATAGACTTGTAGTAAGTTTATGAGTACGTGTACGAGTATGAGAAACTCATACGAGTGAGGATTGGGTATTCCATGCGAGTTGTACACTATACCTTTTCTGCGACTATTACGTGCGAAAATAATAATTTCTTAATCAAAACGATTCTGAAATGTACACATTATTCAACAGGTAGAGGTAATGCTCAAGGTCGCTCTTTTCTACGAAAACATAATTGTCCGTATTTTAGCAAACTATACTTCTACCATTTTTAGAATCTTGCCTTGTTCTTATATCGATCTTTCTAACCTAACTAAACTTAAAATTTACTCTACCAAGTTTCAACTTTCTCGCAATTTATCGCAAACCTGCCCAAACAATCGTCCATTGAACTTGCTTAAACAGCTGACAGTTCAGTTTTCAAATTTACTCACATTACAATCAGTAATATTACGAATTTGATTGGACATTGACTAAATTAAACATGTATTTTTGCTAAATAAATTCTCTAATCAATTCGCAAATTATAATATTTGCAAACGTTCGAATTAATTACCTTTAATTACCAATACCAATAATTAGAGGTATAATTATGAGAATAGTACGGAATTTCCGGTCATTTTCAGGATGAGCTCAACGTAACTTACATCAACGTGTTTGAGACTAATCGTAAATTAATCTCCATCTCAAAAGAAATCATACACCATATAAATCGAAACAATCCATTCAATAATACACCAATGAACGAAGGAACGAAGGAAGGCAGGGCTAATAATCGCCTTTAGCGAGTAAGTAATTACACGCCGTAATATTGTCTTCCTTCGAAGTCACAGTCGCAGACTTCTTAGGAAAATTGCAATTAGCATTAGCGCACAAATCACAGCAGCGTCTTAGCCAAATCCTGCCGCCAACGAAAATGTCACGGCAAGAACAAAAGTAAAAGTTAAACGTCGTTCTTCGTCAGCTTCGCTCGCTGGTTTCCGCTATGATTCCGTCGGATTCTCAGAATGCTCGTGCACCAATAACGAGCATGGTGCAATTTTTGCGTGTTGTCTGTCTGCCTGCCAGCCTGCATACTTGCTTGCCGCCGCGTAATTGAAATGCAACCAAATGCGAAACGATTCGTTCGCGCAGACAAAGCGAAGCGATGAAAATGCGCGGAACTGAAAATGCGAAAAATGGAAAACAACCGGTTGCATAATGGCGCAAAAATGGCGAAAACAAAGCAAAGCCGTGCGCGCTAAGTAAGATGTTGATTTATCTCAGCTGAATTGTGCATTGTTTGCACTGCACTAATTTACACTTGGACAAGCGTGAAAATGTGAATATTACAAGTTAAAATTATATAAAATTGTATTCTAGTAGGTTGAGGTGTAGCACCTATTTTATATAATGGAAATTTATGAAAAATCTTTAATATTCGTTCCAATAACACCTTGATACATATTAAAATTGAATTTAATCGTTTGCGGTCGGCTCGGACGATGAAGTGCAGTGAAAATGCTTCTTTTATATGTGAAGCAAAAAAAAATACAACATCCAAAATTGAATAGGCAGAACGTCCGTATTTCTACTAAATACCTTGTGCTACCAATTATTGTCGTGAACCTCAACCGGCAGTCTTTTAATCGCATACGAAATGTTAAACACTAAACTATTTATCAAGAAGGATAGCTGACCGACGACTACCCGTCGCCTGACGTGAGGATTTCCGGAAATGCGCACAAAAAAAGAAACAAACTCACCCAAGTCTCGAACAGATCTCTCCCTATTAGGCGCGAGCACGGCTCTTTTATTCCTGTGGAGCGATCCCCTTTCTTCCCAGCGCCTTCCCGAGGGGTCGCCGCCGCCTTCAGAAACCGCCGTTGCCTCGCGACAACCAATGCCCTCAGTAACGCCTATTTCCAACGGCCATCCATCGTATGATCAACCGTCGTTTTCAACCGCCAATTTCTCCCCAATACATATACAAACATGTCAGACATGTCGTTAATGTTGGTGTTGAATACTAATATTAAAAATAATAATATCGATAACTTAATACTTCAAATATCATTCTTTTTTGAAATGTTTGAGGGAAAGATTTTATAATCTCAGTGTGAAACTGGCAGTTCTTGTGGGCTTGATTCCTCTCCTGGAACTATCATCATGTCAGTACATATGGAGAGAGTACTACTATATTTTGAAGAAAAAAATTGCAATGGGAACGATATATAATAGAAATTCGAAGAATACTGTTATCAATATAGTTCTTAAAATACCTAAAATACAGATTAAACAGAACCATATAACTAATAACACACTAACAACATATTTATTAAACTGTACATTTTTTGCAATGGTCTGAAGCTTTGCTCGACAATCTATGGCCTACTGGCCACTGACTGGTCGATTTAATAATTCCGCGTGACCCACTTTAAACGTGTGAACTCCCAATGGAGACCCCAGGTTCACTCATTGCCATTACTGAACTAAAACATTTTTAAATGTAAATATCACTGACACAAGTGTCCGTTCATTATTCCAAATACTGTCGATTTTAACCTATAGCCCAAGAAAGTTGCAGACCCTTGGTGTGAAGGACCATAATCATTTAACATGTATAACATGAATACATTTGGCATTTATAGACTTCCAAAGGGCGTTTGACTCAATAAACACAAATCAACTCGTAAAGACTGTGGAAAGATTAAATATACCAAATAAACTCAAGAGCATGATAAAAATGGTAATTAAAGAAACTACTACAACAGTAATGTGGAGAGGGGAGGAAACGGAAGAGTTCACAGCAAATGTAGGAATAAGGCAGGGAGATTCTCTATCTGCAATTTTATTTATAATTGTCATGGTTGAGGTTACCAAGAATCTGGAAAGGAGGGGAACTTTAAGAAACAAAGGAGTACAGATAACAGCATATGCCGACGACCTAACAATAATCACAAAAAAAAACAAAAACAAAACACTAATGGAAAAGACAATGAAATCACTTATGGAAGAAGCAAATAGATTTGAGTTGAAGATTAACAAAGACAAGACGAAGATGATGTTTACGGGTGAAAAGCAGGACAGTTATATCACAATTGGACAGTACAACTTTGAATGCATCAGGAAAATTAAATATTTAGGAATCACAATCACGAATAAGGGGAAGAATATAGAAAAAAAATTAAGGACAAAATACTAATTGCGAATAAGGCATTCTTCGCAAATAAGAAAATATTGAAAAGTAGGCAAATTGGAAAGAGTACAAAAATTAAAATATAAACAATGACCATGGCCAAAGCAGATGAAGAGAAATTTAACATCTTTGAGCGAAAAATTATAAGACAAATAGCTGGGGGTAACATTATAGAAGGTGGACTAATACGGAAAAAAAAAACAAAGAACTGGAGAAGAACCTAGAAGGAAGCACAATTACATAATTCATTAAAAAGCAAAGATTAAAATGGCTCGGACACATATATAGGAAAATGAAACTGCAGTTGTAAGAAATATCATGGAATAGAAACCAACAGGAAGGAGAAAACAAGGAAGATCAACTAATCATGGATGTAGGAAGTTGAGATTGACCGGAAAAATTTAGGTGTTGGACAATGGAGACAACAAGTTGATAATAGAAAAAAATGGAGAGAACTAACAAATAGAGCGGTGGGCTGATCACACCAAAGACGATCGAAAAATCCACTATTGGATGGCAATACCCCATAGGAGGGTGGAACGCCAATTAGATTAGAATATGAATATATGATAATTAAACGAAATAAATTTCAGTAAATTCAATTAGTATGTTTAAAAATCAAAACTAAATTTTACCATGGCTGAAGTTCTGAAGTTACAATAATGAAATTTCCATAAATACGTCACCAACTGTATCAATGGAAAAATCCCTTGCAGGACCTCGTAAGAGATGTAGTAATCACTTATATAATAAGAACAAGAAAAGGAGTAAATATGTACGTTTCAAGTACGTTTCAATCATGTTCATTGTATATGAAATTTGATCCAATTTAATCTTCAATTTAAAATTCGACTATTTGTA
This sequence comes from Weissflogia rhopalogaster, assembly GCA_019419845.2. Classification (NCBI taxonomy): domain Eukaryota; kingdom Metazoa; phylum Arthropoda; class Insecta; order Coleoptera; family Staphylinidae; genus Weissflogia; species Weissflogia rhopalogaster. The sequence continues at coordinate 506,453 of WSZQ02000005.1, read as the reverse complement.
AAGTTCTTGTAAGCATTCGAACTGTGGTTCTTATAACATAGCTTGATTCAGTTATATTTCTTTTATATTCATTAAAATCTGTTTAGCAATCAAATTAGCTTCATCTCATCTTAATTTCTCATCGAAGTCCATATCCTATATTCATATAGCAACTTACAATTAGCAAAACAACATGTGACTAATTATCTTAACTCAAACTAACTATTAAACAAATTACTTTAATGAAATGTCAATAAAATATTAGTAATGATAAGTGACGTCTTTGTAGGCGTTTATGAACTATACACTGTATTTATTGCAACCTATCATTTTTACAACAATGACATTGCTTTGTTCCATGATCAAATGTGGGTTTTGTCAATAAATAAATATTGATGAGCTTATTGTAAACGACGTGTGATGGCGATAAATTTAAGAGTGATGAAGAAAACAAATGCAAAACATACTAGGTTGCAGCGTGCTCTTGAACACCTGTAGACACCTGTAAACAAAACAAAATTCAAATTAACTACTCCATTTACAATGACCTAACTTCATTTTTATTTGCAAATTAATTACAATATTTTAACGTGGCAGAAACGTTCGAAATTGTTCCATTTAAAATGAAATAATGATAAATGAAGTACAACTGGATTTAACTAGATTATACCGAAATACATTTTTGATATTAGCGACATGAAGTGATATTTTGCAAGACTATTAAATGTTGTTAGCAGTGTTAATGAATGTGGCATCTTATTCTTATTTTTAAGATTTTATAATGTTGGCTTGCTTCCATTGGCACCAACATAATGTCGCACCTTAATGATCGGCATCTATCAACGTACGAGGAGCATACTGAAAATATCGCTGCATTTTCCTGCGAAAATTTTATTCGTATTCGCCCGATGAACATTTGCAATGAACCGCGCGCTGTCCGCACTTATGTAACGCCCGCAGACGAGGTCTTAATCAGTTGCTGCCGCTCGTGCATGTTGTTTGTTGCTGTTTACAAGCAATTGTTGTGCGGACTTGTTCGGAATGAATTTATGAACTTCCCATGCATCGGCCTGCTGCGTTCACAAGCCCAATGGGAACTATTGAATTTTTCCTGCTACTCGTGTTAAACGCTCATAGCGCAAATCTATGTCAGTCGCTGCCGGTGTGCAGGTAGATATTTTTTTCGCTTCCTAGGACTCGTTTGTTTTCTACGGCATTTTCACACATTCATCTCATTATGGTGTTGGGATATGCGGTGATTTTTTCTCTCTCTCCTCTGCTGAATGAGCGTGTAATACCTGAAGTTACAGTGTATCCATGCATGTTAACCAGTGTGACGATGATGATCTTATCAGCGGAAGTGAACAGTTTATACGTAGACTCCAAGACGCCTTAGCGCGGTTATTACTTATTAAATTATTGCTATTACGAGATGCGTGTTTAATGCGATTAGCCGTGCGTATATCTGATTTTTTTCTGCACTTGCTAATTTGAATAAGAACATTTTATCGTGGAAAAATTAAGTTAATTAATTAAAATCAGCTATTAGATTTAAAAATTACACAACTAAGATATGATTATACATATTTCCATTTTTCATTGGAAATATTTCTCTCTTTGGCAATGTTCATATTTTATTATTCGAAATATTAGATATATCCGAAGACAAAAAAGGCGTAACAATTTCTATTAACTCATCATTCAAAGGAAATACATACCGTATGTATGGCAAACATGTTTGATGATATCCATATTGAAATATCGATGTCGATATTTCTGAATTTAACGAACTTGTGCAAATCCACTCCCTTTTTTCGACGTGGGTCACATGCTTCATGTCCCCCTCTATGTTGACAATTGACAATGGGTCACCGTGGGTCACTTATCTCACGTTCCTCCTCCCCTCCTTATTAAGCTGGTTTTATCTGTTGAAATTGTGCAATGGCTTACCCTGGGACACTTGTTTTATGGGATATCCTCCCATTAAGAAGAAGACGTAATGGGAGAAAAAGTCTATTGTGGGTCACATGCCTCATATAAAACCAACCCCCCCCCTCCCCCACATAAAGATGACTTTCAATTCGACAGCAACAAACTATCGACGACATTTCATATCAATATATCCATTCCATATTACCATAGCGATAAAATCGATGCCACACCGTTGATTCATCGATATTTATCTGCATATTTTTGACGTGCCTAAATGTACTAAGAAAATTATAACCAGAGCAAGTTTTGAATTGGATGAGCCAACCTTCACATTCAGCATATCTAAAAATATCACAAATTCATTAAGTCCAAATTAAATCCAAATTTCAAATGTTCAATATTTCATTTTCAAATTACAATTATATCAGTTTATTTCTCATTGAGAAAAGCAACATATTTTCTTTTGATATGTTCTTTTAAATTTCTAAACATGCTTTTGGATCTCAATAGAAATACATCCTGACAATTAGTGTCGTTTTCACAGAGGCGAGTTAATTAAGGCGCGCTTAAGTTGGCATCGGTCTAGGGGCATCCCTAAAAATAAAGCAACCTCGTGAGGAGAACCTCTGAATCATTTTTCATTCACACGCCGTTTATGTTTAAAGTCTACAGTTTACCCGAAAGTCATTAATTTTGGTTTGTAATATTTATTTAGAGCAACGAAGAGATTTTTTTTCTAGAATTATCGGTTGAGACTTAAGGACATTTTTAAACTTTCTTTAAAAACAATCTTTTGCATGAATTTAGTTATAATGATATATTTTTTATAGTAAATAATATTTTAATAATTTTAATATTTTAATATATTAATATATTTTAATATTTTAAATCAATAATTCATATACAAAACCAGCTATCATCCCAGGATCGCCTTTCTCATTTTCTTCTCCAGTACCATTTTGGTGATGACAGCCAGCCCCCCCCCCTTTTTCCTCCAGACATTTTCCGACAACATTCCCTCTTTTCCAGGTATCCACTTCTAAACAAAATACACATTTCGTGTATTCCTGCCCCATCCAGACCTTCCTGCCTCTCTCCTCCGAGCCACACCTAGCTCTTGCCAACATTGTCTTCTCCATTCCGCTTCTGCCCCTATCCCCAAAATACCAGGGCCTCCTCCCTATCCAGTCCCTCAATAGGTACCATTTTTAAAATCTCCGCCTTGAGCCCATTCAACCCAGCTACCTTTCCAATCTTCAATCCGCTGATAGCAGCCTGCATTTCCTCAATCTCAAAGGGCTCTTCCTCCGTCCGCGAGTCCACTCGCACACTCTGCTGCTGCCCGTCACTTCCCATCACTTCTTTGCAGCTTCTCTCCCAATCTTCAACCGTTATACCCACTGCCTCCGGATCGCTACGTCTCAATATCCGCCCTACACCCCCCAGCGATCCACATTCCCGCACCTTCCTCTCCACCTCGGCCAAATACTCCCTTGTCTTCTTCTCCATCAGCTCTTGCGAGCTGATGGACCAGTCACGATGCCTTCCCCCCATACCACTCGCTGTAATTCTTGCCGCAATTTCTTGTCTTTTTGAGCCCTTCTTTCCCTCTGCTCCCGCCACTCGCCCTCCTTCTTCTTGTGCTCCACTTCCTCCATCTCCCTCCTGACCGCCTCTTCCTGCAGCGCCAACACCGCTTGTCATAACTCGCCACCACCTTGCGTACACACCTCAGGCAGAGCTTCCTTCTCTGCTTATCGTATTCTCTCCTCTAGACACACGAATTCATCTTCCGCGTACAATCACTGCCGCCTTGCATGGATTTTGGGCACTATAGCTTTAAGGGGCTCGACGCCGCTATTGTTACTGGCAATGTAGTTGCCCAAACATCACAATATCCTAATATCCTAACACACACTGTATGTAGAACATACTAGATAGCGTGGTATCAGTTTCGTATCGGTATCTTTACGCGTTTTCACACACCGACATGTAAACATTGTTTACATGCTCAATTAACGCACAGATCGCCTAACTTCCGCATTTCCCAACCAATTTCCGCGAAATTTCCAGTTTATCACTAGGCGTGCTAGAGGAGCACATGCCCCGATTTTCACAAATTTTCCGTACGAACTTCCGTCGTAATCAACACTTTTCGCGGTGCACGTGGCGCACGATGTTCGTTTAGTAAAAAAAACCATTAGCTATATACCAGCTTGCTAATTGTAAGACTAATGAGAAGTTATAGAATTGTTAATAAAATACTTATTTAGTGGAGACGTACCAATATTAATACAAATATTAATACATACAGATACTAGTACAGATATTAATACGAATGCAACATGTCAAAAGATATAATATTTCAACTGTTTTTAATGAAAGAAGTGGCTGATCAAGATTGTCTAGAACACCTTGGCACTCTAGATTTCAGCCCACCAAAAATGGAACATGTGTTGAATGCCGTTAATAGATAGGTCCTTGAAATTCAACGGATCCCTTTCTACTTCTTCTTTCCCTTTACCCCTATACACGTGCCTGAGCAAGATCTGCCAATCAAGGTACGTATGAATCAATTTTAAATTTTCATTATTTGAAGAATAAGATAGAATCTATAGTTACGAATTCTGTTACGAATTAATTTACGAAAACTATATTAAATATCAACAAGGCAACCATTGAGTTTCCCCATAATATTGTATCCACCAAAAAGGGAACTTACATAAAAGTTTTAATTAGGTATATATTTTTCATTTATCAATAAAAATAAAAACAAATAACACAATATATACGAAATCATCTATACGTCTCCGAATATTTTCTCTATAGACAAATTATTTCCTCTTATAGTCAAATCCTTCAAAATTTAAACGAAGAACTCATATATAATTGGTATTCTATACAGTAGCCAAACATTAAAAATAGATAACATTAGCAGGAAAAAAAGAAATAAAAGGACGATGACAATGACAAAAATTGCAGCGTCGGTGCCGATGTTATTAATGTCGTGCGATGCGGAGGAGAAACATGTTTCGCATAGAAGAAGTGTATAATTAACGAATGTATCAAGGACGCCGACAAATAATCGTAATTCGCCGTCGAATGGCCGGCGCAAACGCGCAGACTAAAGTACCCCGTTCGTTTAAATCGTTTATCACCGATTCTTTCAGTCACAATCGAACGCCCTCAACTTTTGGCACTTTCGGAAGTGAAAGTCAAAAAGAACTCGTCGAGTCGCCGGAAGAAAAAAGAACGACAGCATACACTACGTATAATGTCTCGGGTACCACTGTGCGATGTCTTCGGGCGTCCTACTTTCACATTTTTTGTCAAAAAATATCAGTTGTTTAGTGACATTAAGCCATATGAATTTTCTATAGGAGAAACAGCTTAATACTGTTCCATTGATATTTTCTTCAAGGATATTATGGATTTATTTGCCTATGTTATAGCTATATATAAATAACAAAAACAAATATAGATATTAACGATTTCATATAGTATTTTAAATTGTTACAAATATTATTCTTTACTGTTCAAAATAGTCTTGACAAATTTTGTTAATGGGTAAAAATGTATCAAAAATTCCTGCCAAATGGGCTGTTTAATATGAATCCATTATCGAATATATAATCGAATCGAATATACAACTGATTGTGAGCTAATTACTATATAAAACTAATTAGATATGCATGTTCCTTTCGACGATTATTCTATATTAAACTGCTGCTGCTAAAAATGTGAACAATCAGTCCAATCAAACTATTTTTTCTTTCTAATTTTAAATATTTTTTCTAATCTTGTTTTA
>WSZQ02000005.1:487779-500634 GCA_019419845.2 Weissflogia rhopalogaster | reverse complement strand
TATGGTAGCTGTTGTGTGAATGAGTTAGGAAACATCATACTAAGTACTTTCCCTCCAATATAATTTCAAAAAACTTCACACTAAAATTGCCAAATCCAATATAACTTATATCAGCGTTTTTGCATTATCTACATTTTAAAATAAGAATATTTATAACAATTTATCTTAACTAAACTCTTAATCTAAGTTTATGCATTAATTAAGAAATACTGCAAGAAATAGCAAGTAGTAATGTTTATACCATTTTCTATCCCCTCAACTATACAATATCTCCAGCCACAATAACAAATGAATAATAAGTCATAATCATCTCACCAGGTTATTCAGTAACCTTATCGTCACTTATTCTATCCATTTTCCCAAATGAAAGCAGCTTAACATTTCCTGTCACTGGCTCTACTTGTATTGATGCTCAGGGACACAATAAGCAAGAGTTTAGAACGGACTAAAACCCAATAAGTGTGGGCGTCCCTCTGCTAATAGCTAAACTCGGCTCATGACAGCTTGAAAATAATTTCAGATACTCATTGAGTTATGATCGGCTTAAAGGTCAAGAAGCGACCATGTTTCCACACATGACAACCATCGATTGTCACGTGATTCGTTTGTCTCACATTCGCGACCATCGCTGACGCATTTTCACACAATTATTATAATTTGTTTGTTTCAATAACTTCGCCAAGTCACACGAATCACATAAATCACACAATTTACTCTCTAGCTACACGCGTCTGTTGTCTCGTGTGGAAATTGTCGTCGGTCGAACCTATGCAAATCGCATTGAGTTTTATGAAGTTTGCAAGCTTTATAACGACAATGAAATGCTGACAATAATAAAGGAGAAATAATTACAAAGTAATAAAGATTTTATATTGTCCTCTATAATGAGATAATGGGTTGATCACATTTGAACACATGAAAGGATAAAAAAATAATTAATGTTCTCTAGGAAAGTATTTAGTTCTATAAACTTTTGTGACTCTCAAAATCAACCATAATCTGAAAAATCAAGGAGCATTAGTGTCACGGCACTGGCGTATTATCTGTTAGGTACACTGGGCGCATGCCTACGGGCCCCAATTAAGAAAGGGACCCTTCGGTCGGTGTACAAGTGACACCTAGTAGACGACACAGTCATTTAGAAACACAGGATGTGCCCTCTGAGCCCATTTGTCCCAAATAAGGGGGTTCACTTGGGATACCTACGATTTTCGACAATTTCGAAACATATAAAAATGTTGACATTCTAGCTCTCAGATTAGGACAACTAGAGGTCGTTATCCCAAATTCAGAATCCGCCCGTGGGCTTCGGACGTAAGTCTCAACTGGTGTCTCCCTTAGATTTTAAGGGTACCCCGCCTTGGGGTTACCACAAGTTAGGGGGAGGATCTATTTTAGCAACTTAAGTAAATTAGTACCGGTTACCTGAAGATGTCGTACCTACAGGAATTATAAGCAATTCTCACGGGGAATTGTTTATAGTTTGTTTCTGTTCCTTTCCTTCTCCTTCGACTTGCATCCCTTTCAGAAATCACACAAATGTTCCTAAACATACAGAAATTATCTTCAATATTATATGAAATATATGGGTTCCATTCCTAAAATTTGATTCTTTCCTGATGACATTCCTGAATACATTTTTATTTGGGGATAGCAGCACTGCGATCCAACCTGGCAGATTGAACATGGGAACGGAGAGATCTTGGGAAGGGTAGGCAAGAGTGGATTTTATTCAATTCTTCTTTTAATGTAATCGGAATTTCATTGGGATTCGATTAAGCCACCTGGTTAACTTCCTCTAAATATCTCCTAAAATAAATCCCTAAAATGAAACCATAATATATCAGATACTTTGACCTTTCTATCTGAGGATCCCCATGCTTCTAAAAGGCTAACCTATAGTACAACAAATCTAACCGCTTTCATAATTCTAATTTACTCTTACCTAAATTCATCATTAAACTATCATACAACTATGCAAATCGCCTTGCAATTTGCAACTATACAAAGTATACAACAACAATGAATGCAAAACTAATTACGCAGTAATAGAGATCCCATGCTGTCCTCTGTCACAATAGCTCGAACAAATGTTCAAACAGTGGACGAAGGCAAACATCCTTTCAAGGTCCACGCTCACGCTGGATTTGCATGAATGGAACGGATGGGTATGATTATTAATTAAATTAATCGTTTTTCTGCTTTTCCAGGAAACAGTAAACCGGCCCATCCTCACGGCCATGGTCACACCGTCAAAGACCTCTCCGGTGGTATGCTCGGTGGCGGAGGTGGCGGCGGCGCCTGTAACGAGGACAAGAAGGATGACGGCGAGCTGTGGAACAACGTCGAGGCGCAGACGGCTTTCCTCGGCCCCAATCTCTGGGATAAAACTTATGAAACAGATCTCAAGGTAAGGCCTCTTTTCATTTCCTATGACCGTGCTTAGAAATTTGAGGAATCTATTCAGGAGGAGTATAGTTGGTTCCTTATAGAAGTTCTAGCTTTTTATACTCTCACTCCGGTCAGGGAAAATCCTTGCTTGATAGTTCCGCGTAAGTTCAAAGTATACAGAAGAAGTCCAGAATAGGTACTCATAGAAATTTGAGGAATCTACAAACTCTAACTCTAACTGCTGGTCAGGCATACTCCTGTGTTTATAATTTGTTCCCCGTAACTTCCAAATACACGAAGAAGTCTAGAATAGTTATTCATAAAAATTTGTGGGATCTACACAGAAAGAGTTTAATTGGTGCCTCATGCCAAGAATCATGAGTTATTCTCGTGCTGATAATACGTTCCTCGTGACTCTAATTAATTTTGATTTCTAGTCTAAACTCCGAGGTAATCAGTAATTTTAATCTAACCCTGCTCCAGACACTTTGAGCTTTAGAAGATCCCAGGGACTGACTATGAATACCAATATTAGAATTACAAAACTTAAGGAAGGGAAACGTATGTGACGAAAGTTTAAACACCACTGTCATCTCAAAACATGCCCCTTGTCCTGGCAAACAATTTCAAATAAATCAAAATTTTCTAGTACGTTGTCCTCGACGAATTCCTATCCGAGAACAGCGTCTCCATGGTCGGATTAGGTTCTTTAGGTTTTATACTCTGACATCTTGTCAGGGATAATCCTGACTTGATAGTTAATAGTACCCCGTAACTTCCAAGTATATGGAAGAGGTTTAGAATACTTGCTTATAGAAATTTGTGAGATCTACACGGGAAACATATGGATTTTCCTCCATAAATGTTTAGAGTTTTCATACTCCCGTAACTTCCAAATATACGATGAATAGTTATTAGAATTACAAAACTTAAGGAACAGTGTACATGCATTTGTCTCGTAAAACCTATCTCATATCAAAACATATGCCTCGGCCTAGCAAACAATTTCAAATAAATCCAAATTTTGTAGTATGTTGACCTCGACGAATTCCTATCCGAGAACGGCGTCTCCATGGACGGATTAGGTTCACACGGCTCCATCGGCCCACTGGGCTCCTCACACGGTGTCCCCAAACGCGAACGATCACCTAGTCCCGACTGTATGTCACCGGACACGATGAACCCACCATCACCTGCCGATTCAAGTGAGTATACCCTCAAATGCTGGAAGACATAATCAGACTGGTCACTGCTGTGCTCTAATAACTAAGGGTGTCATAAAAAAGTATCGATACCTATGAGTACCGATTCTTTATTAATATGTTGTTAACAACTGCTTATAATTATTCCAACGGAACACCTGGATTGCCTCTCGCATTCCATGCGTGTCCCGTTGGTATTGAATGTGCATCAGCTTGAAACAATCGACTAAAACTGAAATATCAACGGAATAACCTTTATTTCTAGCTATTAGTATGTTGTAATACGCGTTCTTTGCTCAAAAAGTATGTTCAAGTGGTTTGCCAATTGGACAGTAAACCTTTCGTCGGGGTGACCATCTTGTAAAACAATGATGCCCCCGTCTTGTTCACATTACATGTCCCCTATTCATAACGTCGCTTTTGTGTCATATCTAAGCGTGTTATTTTGTGATGGAATAATAGCTGTACGTGTTGCTGTCGTGTTATAAGTTTTTTATATTTTGATTTGGACTGCTTGTGTCGCATAAACCAGCGTGTTTGTGGCTCATTCTTTCCGATTTCGCGCGATCTTGCCGAATGTTTTCGTGTGAACAGAGGGAGGATGGCAACGTCGTCGTGCTCATGCCTCCCTCAAGCTCTTCAAACAACCTCTCTCTCACTCGATGTTACACCATACTAATGTCTAAAATACAGTTTTTTCTGAAGCTTTGTCGATGGCTTCGAGTTGTCGCGACTTTGATCCACGGACAAGAGCATTTTCAGACGAAGAGCTCAAGCCACAACCGATCATCAAGAAATCGCGCAAGCAATTCGTGCCCGACGACCTCAAAGATGACAAATATTGGGCGCGTCGTAGGAAGAACAACCTCGCAGCCAAACGGTCACGGGATGCGCGCCGCATGAAGGAAAATCAGATCGCGCTACGTGCGGGTTATCTGGAGAAAGAGGTAAACATTGTCATCGGGTTCCTCCATAAAGTTTTCTGTACAACATATACATGATCCCGTTTTTTACTTGTCCACTTTTCGCCTACAAAGTTGATATTCTGTTGGAGCAGTGTTTTTTTTTTTTTAATAAAATGAAGATCATACCATTCCCCAGGTGTTACCAATTCGGTCACGTATAATAAATATATGTCACCATATAAACATTTGTGTAACGCACTTTTCTAGTTTGATTAGCTAACTTTACGAACGAAATTAAAAGCGGATAGGAAGTATAGTATCATTTTTCTACTCCTGTGGTACAATGTGCACATTTCAGCATCGCTTTGATTAAGAAATTATTATTTTCAAACATAATTGTCACAAAAAAAGTATATCGCATGGAATGCCCCATCCTCACTCGTATGAGTTAGAATGAGAATGTCATTCACTTGAAGATACTGGTCATCCCATGCTCGTTGTACAATATACTATTATTTAGCTCATTAAATAATTATACGAGTCTGGTAGCCCAGTTGGTAAGATCGCTTCTTACCACGCAGCGGGATCCAGGTACAAATCCTGGCCGTGACAATAACACATCTACTCGCTCCGGCAACTACATTAACATCTGTGGTTGTCGTTATAGAGGTCTTCCTCACCCTGGGCAAGGCTAGCAATCTACCCAAAAGGAATTAATATGCTCATAGTTACCCAGAAAAAAATCTGGAAGAATGACAGGCCACTGGCCTATGACCATTCTCAAACATTTAAAAGCTTTGCTCATATACATCACATGCTGCAACAAACATAGGGGAAATCCTTTGTCGTGACTAGGGTTTGTCATCTTTACAACTTACAATCTTTCCAGCTTCTTTAGTAAATATTATTCTGATGTCCTTGGAATAATTCAGTCTAGTTTAGTTTGATTATTATATATTATGAAAGGGGTCCACTATAATTTCGGCCCAGATCATGTTCATACTTCAAACTCAAAACAAGACTAAACTTTTGAAAATTATAGCTAAATAAGACTTGATATCCTTTGATGGAAATTTATTCCAGTAAAGAACCATGTCCTGCGTCAATAATTATGTTCTAATTGTTAATACGTCCCCTTAGGAAAAGCTATAGCATAAGGGTACTTAATCTTTTAATCTCTTTGTATTATCGACCGTCCTTGTCACCTATTTCCGTTCTAACTCAGGAGTACCTCATTATTGAGCAATTCCATATGTTTGAGGGTCTCCAAACATGCTCTAAAGGGCATAGATTATACCACTGAAGACGAATCCACAACACTCGTATCAGTTCCTGACCCACCCAAGCATTTAACTGACCCACGATTGCATGGTATATTCCTTTTTCTTCATGATCGTCCCGAGCTTACCCCGACCCCTCTCACCCCGTCAACCTATCACATTTCCATCGCCTCTTACACCTTCCGCTCATATTCATTCCTCATGCATTCCTTCACCACGTATACCTGTCACCCAATGTTTCGGTAAGCCTTTCCTTCCAGCTCTTTCATCGTGTCTCTTCGGAGCCATACCTTGGCTCCTAGCCAGTAGCATCTTCTCTCCGCAAGGTTGCAACACTTGCAACTTTTGACATCTAATTTTCACAATTCCCTCCTCACCGCGCAGCCGCCTCACTTCCATCTCCGACATTCTTATCGTTTCATACTTTCGCCTCCTCTGACTGACTACAGTACCGAAGAAGGGAATATCTCAAGTCAAATTTGACACGGTCTCACTCACCACCTTAGAAAGGATTACCAGTACAACGTTAGACCCATATGGGTCTTACTACTTATACTTGCTTATACTTGCTTTTGTTTTATGGTAAAACGGTTCAGAATCAGATAAATTCTTATCATGATAAAATCTTGGCTATGAAAAAGAATATTTAAGGAAAAACATAAGGACAAAACTCAATTCCTATTCTAGAAATCATCAGATATAACAATTGGTCTACTATTTTTGAATCAAAATATTTCGCGCATAACTCATTATCTATGATCCAACAGGAATATCATTTCCTAACATATTTGACAAGGGCTTCAACAAAAAAAGCAAAAGGACTCTTCGTACATAAACAACATTTAACGCTCCTCAATGACATGCTAGCCGACTAAAATTAATCAAGACATGCGCCCAATCAGACTTGAATCTGTAATCATGACACATGTAGTTAAATTTTGCACCACCTTATCTGCATGACTTTTTGATCCCATGTATAACAATTACACAAAAACTTTTTTCCAAGAAATCACATTATTCAAATGTTTCAAACCATTGAAATTTTACTATACCCTCACAAAAATACATTCATGAAAATGATTCTATTGTCTCTTTATTTTCCATAGAACATAGGTTTGCGCCAGGAGTTGGAACGACTGAAAAAAGAAAACCTCCATCTGCAGAATAAATTGGCGAAGTATGAGGACGTGTAACCGCACCCCATCGCCGCCGTTGCGCCGCCAACAGCCGGCCCCTCAACCGGCCGTCAACCATTCAGCAAGCATAATAGTAAACATGCCAAAACTGGTCTCCGCAAATTCTAAGCGAACATCCAAAATCCAACTGGAAAAGTTCATCGTCACAGCAGGCAAATCTTTCCATGGACGATCAACGCGAAGCAGAAAACCCACCACCATCGCGCCGGGCAACCAAACATACATTGTACATAAATGCATACACATCGTACCGTTTAGTAGTCATCAACAAGAAACAAACACGTAGCTCGTAAGGATATTAATTTTAGTTAGACATGCATGCTGCGACAGGACGCAATGTGCAAATACAAAAAAGTAAACAAACAAAAACACAAAACGTAAGGATCCCAGTAATCGACATACACAGAGCAAGAGATATAATATATTATATTAATAAATCTATAAAGTTAACCTAACCAAACATCTAACAAAACTTGAAATACCAAAATGCAATTTTATGGTGCATAGATGGCGCCACACATACAAACATAAAAACGGAGGGAAAACGCGATGCTCGTTTTATCATTGAATTCACACAGACACACCTCGTTTTTGCGAAAACAGCCCCCCGGATATTCTAGAATCACGTTGTAGAAATAATCGCTTTTCGATTGAATGAATATATTTGTAATACGAACGCTGTATCAGCGTTTTGCAATTACTGCCATTGTCAATTAGGTTATGTGTTGTGTGCAGCGTTTCCATCCGAGTGGCGCCATCTTAACGCCAACGAAGCCTTTAGTAATTGCGTACACGTATAATTAAATTTAAAAAACAGAGAAGAACACGCATAAGTCACTTGTAGAATTGTAGATCGTTCGAAATTATCACAAACATTCGATTCAGTTTTAGTAGAACATTGTTGAGGTTAGGGAATGCAGCAAAAAAAAAACGAAAGCAGTGATAATTTCTTAACTGTGTTTTGTGACTATTGATACGACTATTCTAACACACACAACAGAGATATTTAAGGAGAAAACACAAACAAATGCGAAGAGTCGATTATATTCTATGAAAATGTATGTATAAAACAAAACAAAAATACGTTGTGAAGCAGGAGAAAATGAGGAAAACAATTTTAAAATGGCCGCTCATGCGACACGACGGCGCTTGTTAAACCTTAACTAAAGTAATTGTTGATTGTTTTTATGTTTATATAGTCTATTTTTTGAGTTGAGACGATGATACAGATGAGAAAACGATGCGAAATGCCAGGCCAAGACGTATGGTAAATTGTAGAAAAATGCTCACATCAGTGGCGGCTTGTCATTTTTTTTTTCTTATATTAAAAAATCGTAGGAAAATATTTATCCAAAAAAATATATAATAAAATAAACATTTTTAAGTCGCGGGGTCCACCCCCTCTCTTTCAAAAAAAGAGGACCCCTCTTCAATAATTTTTTTTTCGTTCCTGGATAAATTTCGAAATTTTTTGTTCTGGGGAGATTTTTAATATACCAATGTAAATACGAGTAAACGAGCCGCCACTGGCTTATACATTAACACGAAATTACATAGAATCGAACATAAACAATTTTTCGACTGACATACAAATTGCTTGGCAGTTGATTAAAAAAGCGCGCACTAGCGATGCAAGTTTTTTTGTAGATAATCTTTGATGAAGCCGCTTTTACAAACCTTTTTGTAGTCAAATAACCGTAGAGTTTTTGGTTATGTACTGTTACTGGCCAGAATGTTTTTTGGAATTAATACCCCAATAAGAGTGAAAACAAATCATGAACATGTTGGCGGAGACAATTGGTAACAGATAGAAACAGATGGCGCAAACGACAAACAAGTTGTTAATTGTTGAGTTACATTTGTGTATGACAAAGACAATAACTGATTGGGGATATTAATTTCGCAATTATTGTTACACATATGTAAAGATGAAACATAATTACCTTAAACACATTAAAAACCCGATGCACGCGATGAGGAACTCCCAAGATGGCGATATGAGAGAATAAGCAACACCTGTACCTTTTTTGTGTATAGATAGATAATTATGAGTTAATGTTACGTTTAAGTAGACTAGTTATGAGCGCGAAATTACGTTTTCTTCTCCTCTTGTTGATTTTTTACTTATTTAATCGTTTTCATTTTTGTTGAGTTTATATTTAACCTATGTACATAGTTAACATAACCTACCAGTTGCAGCTGGGCACTTTGAGGTTATGTGTGGAGTTGCATACACTTTGGTGTTTTTAAGTTCTTTCATTTGCGTGTTTTATATCGCTATCGTTTCATTGTCAATCGACCATCATTCCGAATGTAAACTTTAAACGTTGTCCAGAAAAACTTTTTCGATGTAATGTTACTCCAACAATGTTACCAGTTATCACCAAACCAAAAAAAAAACAGTCGACAGCTGCAAATTGTTAGCGATGTTGATGCGTTTTGAGATTGTGAGAGAGAGACGGATTGCGTACTGAATGACTTTTTTGATAACAAAGTAAAAAATAATAGTTGCCTTACAAGTAACACGATGAATGGGACACCCTGAATTGCAATGCGTCAAATTTTATATACTGATATTGTGAAACGATTATGGATGGATTTACGTTTTTTGCGCATTCATCGGTTTTTTATACACGACGAGGAGGTTAAGGTGCAATGAGGAATGAACACGCACGAGATGTCAATACGAAAAGAGACGCAACATGAATGTGTGTGCAGTGATAAATGATATGATGTCAAATCAAATGTTTACATGTTACATGTTGATGAAACTACAAATGTTTATAAGATGAAAATACTATGAATAACTGCGATGAGAGACACACACGCGCGCGCACGATACACAAGAATATTTTCATTACTAGCCAAACCAAAATGATTTTGGATGTATTTATACATAAATTATACTCATGTTGTCTACTTGCATGTATTGTTGCTGTTATTCTTCACAAATAAGTTACCACAACAACGGCCCAACTGTGTTTTCAGTTCAAGGTTTTCCTTTTAATGTGCAATGTGCAAAAAGTGAAACAAACTCAATGTGCGCAAAATAATTGATTCTTTAAAAAAATCGTTAAATTGAAAGCGATTCAAGCAAGAACGGGAGAGAGAAAGAGTAGTAGTGAAATTATGTTGTTACAAATTTAACGTTAATCTTTGTTTTGTTATCTTGATGATTATCTCGTTTTTAATTTTTATTATTACAAGTAATGAAGGCTTTTAATTTTCGGAATTATACATCTATCTATCTACCGATGTGCCCTCTTCGCACACGGTATTCATTTCTTTCTTTCTGAGTCATACTCATTAGGTTCTTTGCACAACATTTCATCTTAAAAGAACTTAACCTTAATAACAGGTTTTGAAGTTTGAGTTTTAAGGTTACAGAAATGTCATGCAAATAGCTGATTATTTATCAGTTTTTCACTAATTTTATGTTCGTTGAATGGTGTCAATCGAGTTGGTCGATTCACGTACCTTTACAAACTATCTAAGTAATGTGGTAGAAAAAACAAAAAACGCATATTATTTGTAACTCGTATTTTTGATGTCATCTTCTGGCGGCTTGCTAGAAGCCGTCGGCGAGCTTAAAAGAAACCATTAAACGTAAAGCACTCTTGTAGTAGTAGTTAATGAGACAAAGCAAATGAAAACAAACGACTCTTAATTGTGTTGACTAATCTGTTAATCTGTTAATAGTTTGCATGAAACTATTTGGCGACTTTACAACGACTTATTACTTCACAGCTATAAGAATACGTTAGTTAATCATTTTAATTATTATAGCGTTATATTTAGATCATTTGTAGTACCATTGTAGATATTTTTGTAAAAAAAAAAGAAATATGAAGATAATGTGGTTATTTTTATTTTTCGTTTTTCCTAGAAATGCCTGATTATTTGTGTTTTAGAATTGTTTTGATAGAGGACGAAGCGTAAGTGACATAGTTGTATTTGCAAGTGTGTTATTTGTTATAAAATGTACAAAATTATTTCAGTGGGTTTGTAAAGCTTAAAGAAATACTGATTTTTATTAGTTTGTTTATATATTCATATTGGAACACATTATTATAATAATCGTATTAATATAGATGTTGCTTGGTTATGTTTTTACAAATTCAAATTGGTAATTAATATTAAAACCAGGTTATATTTTCCCATTCAAGGATTGAAGTTGCAATGCAACTTGACTCCATCCAAATATCATTTATTAAAATACCTAATAAGCAATTTCAAGAAAAAGATAAGAACCAATGGAATATTACAATATGATTATTTGAAGATCCCTGCAAAATACCCAGGTACCAAACACTGCCATTGAGATATGTCTGTAAATTCCTTTGATATAATAGTTGATACGGTTGATACCAATTGATACCGTTGATACCCCGAGAGCATCCCATGCAGATTCAGCCAGCGAGGCGAATTGCATCAGAGACGAAGCGAATTTGTACTTGTGTGAGTCACATATGGCCCCTGGGTATGATTAATATATACTCCCCTAAGCAGAAAGAATTTCAACATACTTCAGAGGATGGGTTGATGGGCACAGGTCTTAAGTGTAAAGATCATTGATAATCGCACCCACTCCCCTACTCGAGGGGTGGTATACATACTCTATTATTTTTGCCCAGAATCCAAAACACCACGATTTTAAGATACCTCGCGCTAAGCCAGTACTAAGTACTCCGAAAGTAAACATTTTCACCATTCTGTGCTATATTGGGCCCAAGGGTGTAGGGAGGGGGGGGGGGGCAATAACGACGACAGACATTGGATGTTGAGGGAACATTCGGGACAGTCGTTGGGGTGAAGAAGAAAGAAAGATAAAAAATAGCCTATATCTCAACAGAATTTGAGGACCCCCACCCAGACGTTTTTGTATTTACTAGCACTTCGCATTCTCTTTCACTGTGTATACCTGAAGGTGGATGCTTTGCACTCTAAATGCGCTTTGCACTTCACTAGTAAAAACAAAAAATGTGAGGGTACGGGTTCTTCAATTCTGTTCAATAAGATACACCATGCATAATTCCTATCTTTCAATTTTGTGGGGTATGTATTTCCCTTGAATTTATTTCTACCAGGCTATTGTTATCTCTTTCCTATACTAACTTCCTTGTCTTTCCACACTTCTCTCTGCAGTCTTCTGAGCACTGGACTTTTTCTACAACAGTTGCCAAGCCTGATGATTTGTGCACCTCGGTCACTTGGTCTTCAACTACGCTTCAGAACACTTCGTTTCCAACCATACAACGCTCGTCTCTTCCTGTGCGTCCGGCAAGTGTGACATACCTCATGTAACGAACCACATGTTTTATAACGACAAAGCAAAGTGCCTTCGTGATACGAACCCAAACAATATCCTTCCACAAGTTTTACCAGGTCACATTAAAAAGCAAAGTTCAAATCGTTAGTTTCTCAGGTATGCTTCTCCAAAAGACTTTCTGCTCTCTGCTCGCATTCACTACCTTACAACAATCAAACGTAGAGGTTCTATTTCACAAATAGTTAGCCTTAGAATACAGAGAATGTGACGAGATGTTAGGTCACCATGAGACAGACGATGGCGAGATATATGTGGTATCTTATAAGGTATTTACGAGTATACCCGATTTTAATCGAACATTGGTAAACAACGTAACGTCGAAAACTCTTTGCAAGCGTGCAGCACGGTGCGGTACTTTCTTGCTTGTCGTTTTATCGCTAGCGATTCGTGCGTTCTGCGACCATTGTGCATTCCTTTTCATCGCGTTCTTTTGGATTGCTTTATAAAAGTGGTTTTAAGTTGGCATTACCAAAAAACATTATGGGGAGATTTTGGAATCATTCTTCGAGCAACACATTAATTTGCGTGGGTGCTCTGACCCAATATCAAATG
>WSZQ02000005.1:470383-487679 GCA_019419845.2 Weissflogia rhopalogaster | reverse complement strand
AATTACCGTCCTTTGGAAATACGGTTAATTTAAAAAATTTTAGGCGGTAATTATCTCCTGACACGGATACCAAAAATAACGGTAAAAAACGAAATTTTAGAAATAATTTTCAAATACTATCGGTCTCGTCATATCCGTACGGCACAGCATCAACCAACTCATGGGTATTTTTCTTTACAGATATTTATCGACTTTCTTTGGATAGTCTCTCCGATCTTGATTAGCTCGCTAAAAATGGTATCAAATGCAAGAGGACATCATTCTATATGAGGAGTACTCTTGAAATTATCCTGAAAAAATAAAGAAAACAATAGATGCTATTTAAACTCAATTATCTGGAGAATTAAACATTATTTTGGTGATGCTTTCGCATTTTCTCATCCAAAATAATGTTCTCTTTCAAATGAGACTATTTTTGGTTTTATCGGAAGTACTTTATCTTTTTTGTCAAAAATCAGCCAAGGCTAACCCCTTGACTGTTTTTTGACAAAAAAGATAAAGTATTTCCGATTAAGCTAAGAATGGTATTAAATGAAAGAGGACATCATTCTCTATGAGTACACCTGAAAACATCGTGAAAAACTTTAATACTTTTCGAGAAAATTACGAAAACAATAGATGTTATTTAAACTCAATTATCTCGAAAATTCTTGCAGTTTATCCTTCAAAATGCTGTCCTCTCTCAAATGAGACCATTCTCGATCAGAAAATATACAAACGTGCTGAAAAAGTTTAATAGTTTTAAATTATTTTTATTCGTTACTTACCGTATTTTAAACTGGTTAATTTCATAACTGTTGCCGGTAATTATCTCCCTGCATGGATACCAAAAATACCGGTAAAAAACGGAATGTTATGAATACTTTCCAAAAACTATCTGTCTCTTCATATCCGTGCGGCACGGCATCAACCGTGTTTCAAAATTAACCTACTCATGGGTATTTTTCTTTATTGATATTTACCGACTATCTTGGAAAAAAGATAAAGTATCTCCGATCTTGATTAGCTCGCTAAAAATGATATCAAATGCAAAAAGGCATCATTCTCTATGAGTACTCTTGAAATTACCTAGAAAAACTTTAATAGTTTTCGAGAAAATAACGAAAACAATAGATGCTATTTAAACTCAATTATCTGGAAAATTAAACATTATTTTGGGGATGATTTTACATTTTCTCATCCAAAATACTGTCCTCTCTCAAATGAGACCATTCTTGATCAGAGAATATAAAAACATCCTGAAAAAGTTTAATAGTTTTAAATTTTGTTTATTCGGTATTTACCGTATTTTAAATTGGTTAATTTCATAACTGTTGCCGGTAATTATCTCCCTGCATGGATACCAAAAATTCCGAGGCACGTTATGATAAAATAATTATCGGGATCACAGTTATCGATGATAATTATCGCCTTTCGAAAACGACATTAACCGATTTCCGATTATTTTTTGACATCATCACGAATACATACATCTATGGCTGTTTCATCTCCTTGTGGCGCTCCCTTGAATAAAATCGATAACTGTATTTTTAACTTTTTAATCCGACACTAGGGATGGCTATTTCAGTCATTTCTTTCAATTAACTTTATTAAGATTTAATAATTTCTATAACTTACTAATTCAGAACTTATTATAATTCGTTAATTTTAGTTTAAATTAGGTGCAATAATTTTTTAAATGCTTGAATTAGAAATTTTAAAATAACACTATCTACATGTAAATAGTGGTACTTCAGCACATAACAAATGTAGCCAAATCCAGTTAACCATCAGCTACCGTAGACTTGATTGGTTCCCTAAATAAGAGTTGAAACATTTGATATAAGATGCCGCCTCATGTATTAAATTCTTAAAAATATTTTATAAACGTATCAAGTTGTGAAATATTTGCAGGAATGAGATGTTTCAAGCATTATATCAAATTTTCTATAATTTAATATTTACAACTAATTGAATATCGTTAATAACAGAGCAGATAGTAGCTTCGTGATGAGCTGATGACCACAAACAGCCAGCTCAAGAATGGATTTCAAAAGAAGATTTGCTGAAAACTAATCAAGTCATTTTCATCAAATAATCTACGATGATTTTCCCGGTCGATGAACTCTAAAATGAACAGTCCATTTTTGATATAAATACTTTTATTGACATTTCAATTGACATTATAATTGTGTAATGTTGGTACAATAAAAAATGATTTACAATCAACGTAAACTTACAGGATTTACTTCAGGAACTGCAATAGTTTCTCTGGTAGTATGCTGAAAAGATTATTATTTCGATTGTTAGATACTTCAGATATAATGAAGTCGACCCTGAACTGAACATGAGAAAGCTAGATGGTAGGTGTCAAACTCTAGTTTTTTTTTGACAAAATAATGTTTTTTTTTGTAATTCCGAACAGATAATTTCATTTTTTAAACATTACAACGTCGAATTGTGCCGAGGACTTTAAATATATACACGAGTTATCATATAGTAAATTAATAAAGATTGCAGCAGAGAATGGGCGGAAAGTATCTGCAATAAACCAATGTTGGTAAGTCTTCGGTAGCCGTGATCGTCTAGCGGTTAGAACTCTACGTTGTGGCCGTGATATTTTTGGTGGAAAATGGAAATTTATCAGAGTAAGGAAGATCGATTCAGTACCTCCATCATTGTTGCTGATATTTAATAAATTAAAAAAAAAGAGAAAAAATCAGTTCAGATGAATGTCGAAAGCATAAGGGTTAGAATTTCACGCATATGTCATCACTTTCGGCAATCGACATGGGAGGGAGGGGGTTGCAATGTACAGCAGAGCAATGTAAGAAATGTTATATTGTTGGAAGGTTGAACGAGCGCCATTTCGCTTACCGTCTACTTTCGAGACCTACTGCAGTGTTTCCAATATTGGAGGGTCGCCAGCCACTTTGGCGATTGCGTCGGCGAGCTATATAAACGTGCGAATTTCGTTATAAATCAAAAGTATACTATTATTGGCAGAGCGCGCGGCGCGAGCTCGTTCGGCGCACGCGGTACGTACGCTGCTACCCTTGCTGCTCCCACTTCCGTCGTCACCTATTATGGAAGGTTTTATTTAGGCTTTTAATTCATTTAATTAAATTACGGCCATACTGCTTAGTTGACACGGTTGGTTGGTTGTCGCGTGGAGTGTGGACTCCGTTCCGCCCACGTGACAAACCCATTTGTGATTACCCGGAAGTAAGAAACTTCTGTCACTAATGCCACAGTCTAAGTGTGACAAGATTGCGTTGTGTAATTTATCACAGAGTGTTGCTGTTAGAAAATTGTGATTGTTTTGGATTCAGTTTAGATGCTAGCAAAGAACCAAGGAAATAGTTAAAAAATATATTTGTTATTTGCTGTTCGATCGGTCGATCTTTGAGGCATACAGATGATTTAATGGAAGAAAGTGAATCCATTCTTGAACATACTATCTTAGCATCATACCACCTTCGATGCGTCCAAGTTAATTGTGATCATCAACGTGCAAATAGGCATACTCCCCTACAACATCTCTCTACACCATCTTACTCTCTCGTTCTGCTCTCTCCCATATGTCTTTGCTCTCCACTCCCTGTGTTTCCCAATGGATTTTAATTTGAAAGTTGATAGTTGGACCAGATCAGTACGCACCTACGCTCGGCTCGTGAAAATTGATTTTCTTGTCGCTCTCCCACTATCTGCTCTTCGTAAATGTTCACGTCCGTAGACGTAATCTGCTATGCAAGCTGTGTACACTTGCAGGAAGCCGGCCGGCCATTTCTTGTGGCCTCCCGATAATTCGGTTCTTTGTGTGTTTCAGTCAACGTCGCTGCCGCTGGCCGCCACCACCGCCACTTTGTTACAACGACGACGATGACGATGCCGACGGTGCAAGTGGTGACGGTGGCGGTGGGTGGGTGGTTGTTACGTGACGCGCTTCCCCCCTTTTAAGCCAACATAGAGCCACCTCTCGCCCAACGGTCCTCCCTCGCAGGCTCCTGTTAACCCAATAGCAATTCGGCAGCGAGCGCGCTCGGCCTCGGTACTAAAACACAGTCATAAAAACACACAAACCAATTTAGGCTGCTGCCGCCCCGCGTCGAGAGCAGTGTGGCAGAGGTTTTGCGCGCCACGCACTCTACTTCCCTAACACGTTGCTCCTGCTATCAGACCCCTGCACTAGCATAGTCGAGCATTTTATCGCGTGGTGGCGTTCTCTTACGCTTTCTCCTTGGCAGGATCGGTGCTGTGGCGCAGCGGGGTATCAGGACGATAGCAAAACGTACGATTTACACACACACACACAGTGCTAGTTTGTCGAAAATGCAACATGTTAAAGATTAAAAAATTAAATTATCTAAACTAAAATTAAAACTAAAAACTAAATTAAAATCTAAACAATGAAACCTGAATATTTGTTAAATATAATACTTTATTTAATCTGTAAAGATATGTAAATCAAATATTCATTGAATTTAAGCTGACAATTGACAGTATTATCTTAAAAACATTTGTTTTGTTAATGTATTGTTAGGATTATTCTTTGAATTTTATCAAATCATTAAGTATTCGAGAGATATTTTTAGGGTAACTCGTTTGCTCCCCTTCGCAGCCGATGTTCGCAGTGAAACTACGGGCGAAAACGGTAGAGATCGGTCATACATACAAACAACATGGTGGTGTGATAGAAACGGTCGTTGGGGTAGTGCGTTGGGCGGCGGGCGGGAGTGCTTCGACAACAAAGTATATATCGTCGCCTCGCACTTCCATCTCGACTAGATCTGGACTATGACCGACCAACACCACCACACTTAACATTGTTCTTCCTGTGTGCTGTGTGTACCAGGCGGAGGCAACGCAGTCGCGTCCAGTCTGCAAAACTTTAGCCTGATAATAACGGAGCACGTCGCGTAGCAGCCGTCACAAAGGAAATTTTGTGCTTTACGATTTTTTACAATTTTCGGCGCGGCGGTACCAACCAGCCAACGAGGTGCAATCGTCATCATGACCGTGCGCTTTCCGTGCGTCAGAATTACGCGAAAACGCCACCAATTGACTGCCACAAAAAATGCCAACACAAAACCATATTTGCAGGAGTAAATCACAATTTGCCAATAATTTTTTTAACTATCCGATTGTACTCTAGATAACAGCAAGTAACTGGAGTGAACCGTATTCAATAGGTTATTTCAATTAATTTACATTATTATTGTTATTATATTAAGAAAAGTTTACGTGAAATGTATTGTATGGATAATGAGAAATATTGAGTCAAGTTGACTTATATAAAGTTATATTCGCTCCACAACCATCCCAACGCAAACCAATAGTAGTAGTATTTTTGAGGTTAGTCAAAGGAATTTGAAGATAACTTGCTGTGGGCAGAAAATGGTAAATGTTAAATCTTTAATATAGCACTGGGCTTAATATTGCTAGCTGAACATGAGTGAAGAGCAGCAGGCAGGGGTGATGTTGTCGTTTCGGCGTAATTTTCGTATTCCTGGAGAGCGCATTCCCCGCTGGCCACAGGAATGCAAGTCGAGAGGCACGCACCTTATATTATTAAAGTTTCCCTCCCGTGCAGAATGTGCCTCCACAAACGGGCAACCGGGCTACCAATATTGAAATGAGAGAAAGTGGGTGGAAGGTCGGTCGGTGGGAGGCAAGCTATTTCTCGTGCTCCCCCTGTCTAACAATAAGTATAAATATATACTATACATAATTCAACCTAACCTTATTATTCACATAAAAACGTTACATGTACAGCATGCATTTATTCATCTATCTATCAACATGTATATAACTTATTGTTAGCGAACTACCAATTGTGAAATCATTTGGTTATAACTAGTTGTGAGTTTATATTGCACTTGCGCACCATTTTATGTAATGTTTCAGGAATAGGGTAAAAATAAAGCTTGGCGCGACGGCGACGCTCGCCGTTATTCGTAGCTGTCTGTTCATAGGTTCATAAACGAATAGCATAATCCCATGCCATCATCCTTCACCTGTCCAAGTCCACCACCACCAGTCTCCGAATACCTCAGCACTACCGCCGCCGCACCGACCCTCGCCCACAATCCGCAGCGGGAGCGACATCCCTTCTGCCACTTTGCCTGATACATGCTCCTGTCCATTTCCTCTAAAACTGCCTCCGGGCAGGGTTGGGAAAACTGGAGGTGCCATGCTTCGAAGATCGTCCAAGTTCCACTTTCAGCTTTTCAATATTCACGCACTGACAGACCACCACCACGATGTGATGTGTTTCCCATCCCACATCTCTAGCGATTTGTCTATTTGTTCAATATAAGAATATCGGAGAAATAATCGTGTTGAGAATCAGGAATGAAATTATTTTTCTAGTAATATGATAAATAATATTTCATCGTTCCTTTAAATATACTGAAAAATAGCAAGTGTGAAGGAAAATAAAATCAAAACACACAAAGTTTATAAAATTTAAAGAGGGTCGTAAGATTTCCTTTGCATATCATTTTGTTTTCTTTTTCCTGTAGAACGAAAGCTAAGCGATAGATTTTTATCAAATTTGAAAGTTATATTCTTTGTTAGTTGTGTGGGCTAGTACCATACTAAATTTCATATTCATATCTTTGATGGTTTTGCTTTTATTTGCATTCTAAATTTGTAAAAATTAAGAAAAACAATTCGAACGATATTTAAAAAAAAATTGCTTTTTGGTTTGTAGAAGTCGATACAATTTCATCAAATTTATAAGTTTTGCTCTAGATTAGTCATTTTAGATGTCTGCTTCAAAACATGTTGATATCCTTGATGGTTTTGCTTTTATTGGGCTTCAAAGTTAATAAACATTTCGAAAATCAATTCTTAGGATTTTCTTAAATCCTTGGTTATTGGCTTTTATAACGAAAACTAATTGATATAATTTTATCAAATTTAGTGAAGATGTTCCTTATAACTTGGTTTAGTACCCTACTCAATTTCATATTAATACATTTGATGATTTGGCTTTAATTTGTCTTCAAAGTTTGTCAATTTGACTTGTAAGAAAATCGAGTCAAAAGATTTATTTTGCAAACTTTTGTTTTTTTAGCAGTAGAATAAAAACGAATTGAAATTTCATAAAATTTAGAGTTTATGTTTATCATTGATTTCCCTAGCATCCTACTAAATTTCATATTGATATCCCTGATGATTTGACTTGTATTCATCTATAAATTTACAAAATAAAAATAAGCAACAAAAACCCAGAATAAGAATCTAATCAACAATATTCATTGTGTGTATGTGTGACACACATGGATATATTTGATTGATTACACAAAAATTGAAATTCAAAATGAATTCTTCAACGAGAACGACATTGATAAGGGATTTGGCCAAGAGTCAAATACATTTTGTACGCCAATAGTAGAAGGCCAAAAAGTGTCAATAGGATACTCTCATTCATTAATAAAATGGAAAATATGGCTGCTGCTGTTTTTGACTATTTATCGTGTATATTTATAACGTCAAGCATCTTCGCCCATCTGAGATTATGTCCTTCACGCGGGTTTATATTGACGTCTTGAAGACGGTCCAAGACTGGAGTAATTTTTGCTTGCATATCGATGAATATTTCACGTCGTATAAAAATATCTTGGTAAGTGGGGGATATTCGTCCAATTTCCGGAGGAATAAAGTGAAACCTGTCGTATGCGGAACCTACTGAATACGGAAACCTGTAACGGCTAATCGAGACCACATATTCTTGATTATTCATGTTGTATATTCATGTTTCACCAAGATGTTTAACCTAGAAATAAGAAATCTCAGTGGCATGCTTGTACGTGGCAATCACCGGCTATGACGAGGTGTGAGTTTTAGTTTGATCTGTTTCCTTCCCAACCATCGACTTATGAACTTCCTCTCCTAACTTCAACGGCGAGGACACCGGGTAGAAGTGTGACTGAACTTGAATTCTCTTGGACGTGCCAAGTGATCGGAAAGCTGCCAGCAACCGAAATCACGCTTGGTCTCGAAATCCAGGTTTCATTGTATCAACAATTATTATTTACTGAATTTTAGACAAGTACTAATATAACGATTAAGCATATAAATACTGCATAATATGTCGCTGAGAATTTGTGATGAAATGTTGAAAATTGCGAAACAAAGCGCCCCGCAGGACGAACGAAACTAAGTGCCCCGATGGGAACTAAAGCGTTCGTCAAGGGAGGGGGAGGACAACGGCAACGGGGGAAACTTGCCACTGCCACCACCTCTCACTTTGCAGTATATCGCACTAATAGCCCATGCCTGCCACCAGCGGACCACCAGCACGTGTGCGGTCTCCTGTAAACGACCGCTGCGTGCCTGCAAGAAACCTGACGCACTCCGGTGCGGGGAACAGCAGCGCCCAACGCGTCTGCGAACACAAATTCCTTGAGCCATAAACATACTGAATTCTAAAAGAGATTCCGTGTATATATGAGTGTAGCTGCCCATATATGTGTGTGTGTATGCGGCTGGTGGTTAATACAACTCATCTCTCACAATCTGTATAAAATCTTATCAACTCGAACTGCGAAATTGGGGGAGAGTATGCGTCTCCAGCCTCAACGGGAAAGGATTGCAGCAGTTTTTGTTCTAGTTTGGTGTTATCAGTACGCGCATGCGTTTAGATTTATGCGAATACAAATAATCTCTTGATCCACAAATTTACTTGCTTTCCTACATTACATAAATTTGTTTTAAATTTATACTTGTATAAATATAATTGATCCTCCTTGCATAAAGTTTTCTTGGTTGGTCTTCTCTATAAGATTGATTCTTACCTGCCAATTGTAACATAATGCAATATTTTAATTAATTTTGAATAAATTATGTTAAGTTTAGTAAGTATGTTAAGTTAATCAAGTTATTACGTTTTTTTACGGTCTGTTTATGTTACTGTTGGCATTCGACGCGTAAATCATAGAATATAATTAAGTTTGACGATGTGACGAAGAAAAATAAGATTGTTATGATATCGCAAGGAGGAACTGGGTCAAAGCCAAGGAAAACATTCGGGATAATGACTCAAGGTTACATTCTTGGGGAGGAAATTAAGAAGGAAACTCGCCGGATGGCGAAAAGGGACATTTGGGGATGAAGGATAACTTAATGCTAGCGGAAGTAGACACGAACGATATAATTGAGTTTCTTTTCCTCTATTTATTGACCACTTGATGCAAATGTTTTGCAAATAAATATATACATTTCTTCTTTAAAACTAGAGGCTACTTTTTTCTACGATAATATAACTTAAGTACAAATGCAACAAACAAACTGTATCGGAATCATGAGACTGAGGAAGAAAAAGAAACATGAACATGTATAAAAGAAGGTGTCCAAGATGTCCAAGCATCTCTCATGTTATATCATTCCCTACTACCTTGCAGGAATGTATACCTCTAAGAAAATATACTCAAACATCCTTCTTTCAAAATGTAAATTCGCATATATCGGGACGATGAGACGAACAGACGCACTCACACATTCTAGGATACGTTCACGCAGCCATGCGTCGTCCAAGGGGCATTCGTTCTCCTTGGAGGGGATTGGTTTTAGGTTACAGTCGTCTTGGGGGACTTTGATGTTCCCCTAACGTCACGGGGGAGGGGGGGGGGACGATATCCTTCTCTAGGCGTTCGCAAATTCGGCCGGTGACTCGATTACCGAAGATGCCCAAAGGAAGCCGGGCGAGGGAGCGTGCACGCCTGCCTGCCGCGGTCGCCAGGCGCTGGACGACGGTGACAACGGCGAGCGCAAAGAGAGTGGTGGTGGTGGAGGCAGCGCGGGATGAGTTGGCGACGCTGAGCTCAGGGGTGGTTCGCCATCACCGCGCCGCCTCCCCATGCATGATTGAGAGCTCGTACTGAAATTGAATTCGCAGGACGGTCCGACGCTTGATAAGCAGCGTTGCGCTTTTGGGAATACGGCCCAGATGTGAGAGGCCTAAGAGGCGACTGGAGAGACGTTGTTGAGGGGCTAGGGGATGCGTGAGTGCATGTGTATGTGTGAGAGGCTAAGAACATTGAAGTGCGGGAGGCATGCATGGTGCGGGTGACAGGACGGACAACATAGATGGATTCTGAAATATTAAATTTGAAATTATGAATGCGTAGAATTTTCACTGTTTTTGCAGCTGTCGAAATGTCGCGCTTCGAAGTGTGACAGGAAATTAATACCATTTCAGCGGATGGCGTGGCATCACTGGAAGTCGTTGATACTGTAGTTGTTGCGATCGGCTAATGACACACCTGGCGAATTGATAAATTCTGATTGGTAGTTGTAGAAGTATATGCGAAGACGCTGGAGGCGAGTTTACTTTACTAATTTTCTTTTTAATGGGTTAATACTTCTATAACGTATATTTATAACCTATAATGTGTAGCTAGGCAACACATTGAACATTATAAATACATTATAAATACGTGTTGGAGTGTTGTGTTCCAATTTCGTTTTTATTCAATACCAGGGAGGGGGAAGTGTGAAAAAGATACTCTTTCACATGAGGGACATTGCTCTAAATAAAAATTTACTCAAAGAGCATTGAATTGTATAATATATCAATAGACAATTGTATAAAAACTAAAAGAAAAAAAAAGTTGCATACAATGTGCAAATAATAATGTGAAATTTAAAACAATTCGTATGGTGTCCAGCTAGCATGCATCTGCCTTGACATGTACTAGTTTTCAGTCGCGACAACAACCAAATCTATAGCAAGGCAAAGCAAAGCACATTCCATAGGGGTGCGTTTCCTTGGTCGCACTCGCCTCTGCCACCGCTGCCGCTGCCATGCCGTCCGCCTCCACGTATTGATTGAACCGCCGACCGGGCGATGTCCATTCCAGCCGCCACCATCTCCGCCGCCGCCGCCGCGCCGCGCTCTCAGGCGTCTAAATTATGCGTGAGTATGCGTGAACGTCAAGGCACTGACTTTGCACATCCTGCTCCGCTGGCGCGTTGTAGCCAAGCTGATGCTGCTGCTCCTGCCGCCTCCCGTTGGCGTCCATCGCGTCACACCGCTTGTCTAACACTCTAACACACCCATGTACGAACGAATGTTCGCCTGCTGTCCTTCACTTGGATAAATCATGGAGGATATTGTGCGTAGTTTTAGAGTAAATATTCGTATTTCTGCATTTTCAAATTGTTTTTATTCATGAAATTAACTATTGGTTATTTATTGATTCAAACACGGGCAAAGGAAATATTAAAATTAAAATTCGGCAATTTTAAAATTATTATCACACCTGTGATAAGATGCCTACAAATAAATGAATGTAGATAGACCTTGCGAGTTATTTCCTAGATGATTTTTTTTTACTTATTCACTCGCTTTTATTTGATTAGTGAACTGATGCATGTTTACGGGTCCCAAGATGATCAAATTAAAATTTTAGAAAGTTTGTCGCATGACTACCGAAAAAGGCGTTTGGTTTGTTAGGACGCATCCAATGTCCATTCATCCGAAGGACTGCCGAAAACCGCCACCGCAAAACCGCCGCCGCACGTTCCCACAACGCCACACCGACCGCCTCCGTTGCCTGCGTCCTATTCCAACTCCCTTTACTTTGTGTTGATGTTTTCTCAATGGCTATGTGTGTGGGTGTGGGCGTAGCTCGTTAGACGCAGTGT
The DNA here is from genome assembly GCA_019419845.2 of Weissflogia rhopalogaster. Taxonomy (NCBI): domain Eukaryota; kingdom Metazoa; phylum Arthropoda; class Insecta; order Coleoptera; family Staphylinidae; genus Weissflogia; species Weissflogia rhopalogaster. The sequence continues at coordinate 476,045 of WSZQ02000005.1, read as the reverse complement.
CATCCTCGGAAAAGTAACCGATACACATTGAGATGTGTCAGTTTTGTACACACACTCACATACACACATATAACGGTGTGCGTTGGTTCGGAGGCGGCATATGTTCAATGCACAAAGAAGGAGGCTTATGGAGGAGGAGAAGGAAAAAGAGCCGCGGTTTAAGAAAGCACATTGATACACATGGGACGGCAATGATGATGTGAAGCGTGCTGCAGGGAAGGAGAGAAGGTCCTTCCACTTCTTCCAGAGTGCTTTGTGCGTGGCGAATTGATTGGATCACGCCGCCTCTTGTAATAATAATGAGGGCTATATAAAGATGCGCGCATCGCACCGCGAAAGATGATGTGCGGCCGGCAGTAAAGTTCCTCATCTGCTCTGTGTATGCATTTGGGTGTGTGTATGTGGGAGAGAGTGGTTGAATTCATGTAAGCGAGAGGTGGTTAAGGGTTGAGCAGCAGATGAAGTGGACTGGGGCCTTCGAAATGCGTCCGGAATGCCACAAAGCGAATTTATTTATAAGGCTATTTCATGGGGATATGAATTTTGGTCCGTTCGTAGGCGGATGGGTGTCGGTCAGGGTGGGTTTTAAGTGTGACTACTTCTTGACGCTTGCATAATCAAAGTATTTGATTTTCGGGTTTGCTTTGCTTTTTGTCTTAGAAGAAAACAAAGAAAACTACTTCTTTAGATACAAACTAACCTAATATTTCTTTTGAAGAAAATGTGATCCTCGTTAATTTTTGTTTATTTGGCTAATTAATATTATTCAATAGTTATTAAATTTAAGAAATGTTATTGTGAGACTCACTATTATTTCTGTTAATAGAGGTAGTTTGTTAAATATTTAGCCTGAAATTACCTCAACTAAGATATGGAAAATAAAATACAGAATTTGTATTTGCCAATGAGTGTACCTATCTTTCCTAAGAGAAGATTGTTATTTTCATAGGACAGGCATTGCCGACATTAAATAATGAAAAGCGCTAATGGCCTTAAAACGTCTGCCTTTACCAATCCTACTCGCTATCTGTTCCTCTCTCTAGCCAACGCACTTGGTATAAACCTGCGCCCCTTACAATACTGTCCGGTCCTGGTATACGCAGCATCCAATGGCGTCTATCTAATATAAATGTTATTGGAAGGTGTAGATGATGACGGGTTGGCACAACGATCCTAGGGGCGGAGGATGTCCGTCCACTCGCTCGTGTCAATCCACCCTGCAGGCAGCGAGGCAGGCAGGCTAATCGTGCCAATTAAATATTAAAAACCGCCACTGGCTTGACTGCGGACGTACTGTTTTTTTAATGACATATCACGCGTATCCCGAAACAAATTTTGTTTTGCGCTTTCATCTGGACGAAATACGTGAAAGCGACATCAAGTTTTTCTTAAAATTTCAATAAACGTTATTCGAAAAGATAAACTCATTTCGTATCGAAGACATACATTTGATTCCGCCACTTTTTTTTAATAATAACGTCTTCAATTTTATTACGATAATAACAAATGAATATAAATTTAGAGGCATTTTTACAAATTTCACTAGTTCTTCAGTTGCCAATTTTGTGTAACCAAGGTTTAAAATTAAAATTCACTAAAGAATCAATTAATAAGTCACCAAAATTAAAATAAAGCACAGAGCACACACAACTCTATAAACAAAGTTGACACCTGGACCTTCTAGACGAAAAAAAATCGTGCCATTATGAAAAGAACCCGAAGCAAAAGTGTCTATTAACTTACCTCTGGTCGGAAACATGGAAAATAGTCGATTACTTACTAGCGCCATTTAACAAATTGGATTGTATTAAACCATTCTGTTTCAATTCGCCAACTTATATTTTCTCTGATGCGTATCAACCTACACGACTATCTTAATTCCATGCTGTTGAAATTGGAAGAAAGAAGTGTAAATTTTGTTTGACTATTTTGTCTGTTTTATGGAGGATGACTTGGGACAACTTGGAGTTGGTCGTCCTTGAAATGAGGTGTTACCACCTGGAACACGTAGTCTAAAAGTCCGCGTGCCTGAAATTGCTTGCTATCTGCGACGGGGATTCAATTTGCGGTTGTGGATTGTATTTACTTGGTGCTGGCGCAACGCGTGTACACGCACCACCTTTACGCGGATGCGATGTTATTAGCGAGCGTTTGGACGTCCTCCCAACAGCTACCACCTTCTACTAGCTCATACCTACCACCTTCACCCATCGGAAATAGTTTCGGAGCGAAACAGGCGAAACTGCCAACGGTGCGAGCGGAAACGTGTAACGTCTTGGTCCAAAAAGGGGTGCCTGGCTGGCTGTTGGTTGCTGTTGCGGACGGTCGGACTGTACGAGGCAGTGTAGAAGAGGCGGCAATGGCACACAAGGTCCGGAATATCTAATCTGGTGATGTAGCGCGGTGTCAAGTCCAAGTAAACCGAGCCGGACTAGTGGAGGTATTGATCTTTGAGAAGCGAAAGTTTACAGCCGGCCCTCGCCGTCTCCCGCCCTCGCGGACCCACACACAAACATTCACAAGCGCACACACACGCACAGAATTTCCTTTCCCGTTCCTACACATGTCGGGCCGGAATAAGCCACCCACTCGCCCGCGTTGGCAATACGCACCCAACGTCCGTCCAGTAGGCGCGTCTCAGTTTGCATATACAGGTTGTCACAATAACACTTTAAAATCTTTCTCTTCTGTCATTTCATCAATCGTTTATTATGAAACATTCTCCTTGAAATGCTCTTAATAATTATTTGTAAATTAAAACAAGTTGAAGAAATGCAATTGACAATTTAATGTTGATTACAAATTTTGAATGTTTTGAAATACGCTGGTACAGTGTGAGGTTCTTACCAAGGCTATTTCTCTCCGCATACGTAGGCTGCTGCTGCTTCTACTACCTCCTCCACTGATGCCTCCACCATCACCTCCGTTGCCGCCGCTCTTGCAGAAACGGCCGCTGGTCATTCCTTTCAGGGGGCGCTCGTCATACCTCGTTTACATATTCGAAATACGCTGCGCCGCCTCCACTCTAACGCATTGCTTCTCTCCCTACACGCTGCCTCTGCCTCTCCTCCACTTTCACAACGCCAACGGCTGTCCCTACACACACATACGCACCTCCATATACACATGCGACTATTACGTCTCGTAAGCCTCATTCCACATTCGCGGACGGCAACGAGTTCGGACGCTGGGTGGTTGGTTTGGCCAGGCTTGCTATCTCTCACCCATCCACCCCTGCGCGCTGCCTCACTTCCCGCGCCTTCGCCGCCTCCACCGGTCTCCCCCTTTTTCTTGCCTACCACCCTGCCACCCAACCAACATCTCTGCACGCGTCCAGCGGAGAGAATTTTCGCATACGAGATGACCTCCCTCGTACACGCACATACACCCCACATGTACGCATATGTAGCATATGTACGCGCAGCACTCACACACAGACAGCCACCAACACGGACACGCATCGACTTGAATATGAGAACGCACATATTGGACATTCTACATTTCCACATTCTTCGCTCTTCACGAAATAAACTCAAACCCGGATGGTGGACGGTGGCCCGAAAAATGGGTTGCTGGACGGAGAGAAGTGTGAGTGGGTGAAGTAGCAAGAAGGCAGAGACGAAGGGTAGGGTTTTTGGGAGGTTTGAGGAACATTTCTCAGTGAGTGCATGCATATCTTCGGACATTTTCGCCCGGAACAAACACGTCAAGCGTGCGGATATTGCGCAGCAAGAATTTTAATTCCTGCAAACTTTTGCGAAATATTACTGAGAAGTATTCAAAATAACCCCAAACGTCTACAACTACGCCAAAAAAGATTGGTTGATTATATTTTATACCTTTCCATATATGTTGTGCTAGCTATCTTAGTAAACACAAATATGTAAAATTACTTACGTATGTTAAATAACCTCTAATATTTTTTCTTCTTCCAGATCAACTTTAGTTGCCTATAGTTTACGCCACATATTCACAAGTATATCTCATTGACATTGACGTTACCTAGAGTAATTATTTTTAGAAAGAAAGGAAGTATTCTAAGGAGGAACAAAGCAACTTGAATTGTATATATTTCACATCAATAGATGGCATCGATAGCAATTACAGTATTTAAGTGCTGGTGCAATTAATTCGACATTATAATCGCCTCCGAAACCAGGTTGGTTGTCTATATTTCACCCTCTGTCCGCTATGCCTAAATCGACCACATGAAAAGTTAGTTGCATACACTTAACCGTAATAAAATAGTTGACATTTACTACCAGTGTGGCATAAAGGTAAATATGGTGACTGTTGTGTGGACGAAACTGAAAGTTAGTTTTCCTTTTCATTTACGGTGGACGCGACACGGCGCGTCGACGAGATAGCTAGCGGAAATCCTCTTCGTGAGGCGAAAGGTCACACGACATGAAAGTTTATTTTATTATTCCGCGAGTAAAACTTGCTCGGTCGGCCACCACCACCACAAGCGCCAGCGAGCACAAAGGGCTCGTCCTGTTTAGTGGCTAGTTGAATATGTGGTGGACAAACGCGAAAGGAGCGTAGGGGATAGTTGCACATATTTTAGAGTGACAATAATTGTAGAGTGAGACGAATCATGGGAGTGAGGCATGTTTGGTGAACATGTAACAGTGGTTAGAACAACGCGGGAAGTGTTTGGACGTGGTAAAGTTGAGTTGAGAACGCGGCGAGCTGCCGGATGAAAGCGAAAGTCCAGCGAGAGAACGAGCGACGAGTGACCGGAGAAAAGGAAAGTCCTGTGGGTAGTGTGAAATACAAGCGCTTGGAATATTTCCGATGATAATATTTTTGGTAGAGATAATAGATTTGGTAATTTTACAAATATTTTTATTCTATATACATATTATCCATAGAATCACCATTTTTCTTCAAATATTTTCAATTTTCTATACTTTTTCTTTATCTTCATTAGGTTGTTCTTTCATCTTTTTTTTCTTTATTTCTTCCTGATTTGTTATTATCATATAAATTTTAATAAACGAAAAGTGATTTGTTTTATAGTTTCGTGTTCCTTTGCGGGCAAGAAACTGATTCGATCTAAAAAATTGTAAATTCCGGCGAGATGCAAAGAACCAGCCAGCCAGCCAGCCAGCTAGAGTTCAGTCCAGCCAAGGCGTTCCTGAGATGGCGGCCGGCCTTTTGGAGGCGCACACTCTCCCTCTATCGATCCTCTTTGTGCCTCAACGTCGGCCTGCCGACCGACCGACCGGTGATGGTGACGGTGGGGACGGTGGAGGCGGCCGGCAGCTCGCTACGGTGGACAATCGGCCACTTGCTTAGCTATTCATAAACGGCCAGCCGGCCACCTTGCCACCAGCCCTGGGCATACATCATCTTGTCCAGTCTGTACAGCGCCTGCACAACGCGGCAAGGACAAAACTTCCAACCACCATCCCTCTCCATCACACACTCGCTACTCGAAACCACCCACACTCTTCTCCGTCCTATTCACCTCATCCCCTTCTGCTATCCATCATCTTCTCCAAGTCCAGAATCCACATACACATACACACAGAGAGAAGCAGATAAAGTTTGAAACATATATATCTAAACATTTTTGACTAAACAACAATTTTATGCAAATGCAAAAAGTGTCTTAGATGAATTGATTTTTTGTTTTAGACTTTGGACTATATATATA
>WSZQ02000005.1:445088-470283 GCA_019419845.2 Weissflogia rhopalogaster | reverse complement strand
TTAGTTCCGCGAAATAAGTAGTTTATACGCATCGAGAGATCGATAGCTTCAACGGTTCGGGATGGTGGTGCCGGCGCGGCCACAGCGAATACGGCTGGTTGTTGTTGGTCTTGCTGGTGGTAGCCGACGACGGGCTGTTCACCAGTAATACTGAGGCTGTTGGTGGTAGCCGCCGTATCCTGCGTAACGTGGGGGGCAGACTCGTTTGGGTACATCTGGAACTGGTTGTCCATAGTGGCCCCCGCCGCTGCTGCTGCCATCATGTGATGATGCCCCGGTGGCGGAATGTGACTGAAGCCATGGTTGCTGCTGCTGCTGCTGCTGGTGGTGGTGTGGTGGTGGTGCGGGTGGTGGATGGTGTTCACCGGCGAATTGCTGATTGATAGCAGGCCCCTCGAATCGATGGTGGAAGCTGAGAGGCCTGCCTCCCCGTTTGGGGGACTCGCTGGATGTGGGTTGTTGTTTGCCATGGGCGAATGCAGCGGGTGTTGTGGGTGTTGCGGGTGCGGATGCGCAATGTTTGGCGCCGGCTGCCGATCGTAGGGACCGGCGGGTGGTTGTTGAAGCAGACCGGGCATGGCACCCGGCCGCTCGTAGCTGTTATTCATACTATCCTCACTTCGGGAATCATCGCCGGGACTTCGCGAGGGATCTTCCCGACTTGATGCGCTATCCCTGGAAGGGTGATGATGCACACTTATCGGGAGGGTTGCCGGATCGGGTTGACCGCTCGATTTCACCGCGTTCTTATGCAGCGTCGTGTTATAATGACGCTTGAGATGACCGGAACTCGTAAACCATTTATTGCAAGCCGTACAGTTATAGGTCTTAGGTCGGCGCGCTTCATTTGACTTCCAATTAGTACCCTTCCCATTTGATGGAGGAGGAGCCTGTACCGGATTACTCGGCACCTGCGTGCTAGTTATGATTGGCGCAGCGGGTTGGGGTGGCATATGTTCAAAGGGGCGATACGCAGCATGTTCGGGCATCATACCTGTGTTAAACTCCTGCTTGATGAACTCGTGCTGGGGCTGAACTTGCACCTGATTGTGGAATTTGTGCGGTGGGAACATCTTTGTCTCGCTGGCAAAAACTTCCGGGAACATCTTGGGAGTTTGTTGTTGCTGCTGCTGTTGTTGCTGCTGCTGGGCAGGTGGTGGACCTTGTTGTTGGGGCCAAGGACTGAGCATCGCACTAACGGAATGCGGATTATGACCATTCATATCCGGCGGTATCCGTTTATCCTGTTCGTCGGGGTAAACTTGATGAACGACTTTGTGCGAGTCCAGGTCGAGAATCTCGCTCTGTACGTCCTCAACTTCCTGTTTGACCGCAACTTCGGGATTGGCACCGAAAATAAAGTGGTTCTGCTGGTAGTTACCGCCTAGATGTGGGGCAGGTGTTGGCGGATGGGCGACATTCAAATGCTCGATGAGCTGCGCGGCCGACTCGCACACGTACCCACACTTGTCGCACTGTTTGGGACTGGGCGACGGCGTCGGCTGCGGAGGGTACGCCGGACTGGAACTGCTCACCTGATGCGAACTATGTTGTTGATACGGGTGGTACCTGTAGCTTTGATGACCCATTTTGGCAACATACTCTTGTTGTTGAGGTGGTTGCTGTTGCTGATGCGCATTGTACGCCTCCATGCCGTAAAACTGCGCGTCTTGGAAACTTTGGTAACTCTGCTGTGGCAACTGCTGCTGCTGTGGAGCACCTGCACCTTGGAAACCGGGCGAAAACGCCGAATTGTCCGGTGTTTGGTACGGTGACGAGGCGCTATGGTAACTCTGCGGAGTCGGCGGATGCCCGAAACTCACGTTAATTTCAGGCGTCGCACGACTCCCATACTCTGGACTCTTCTTGAGCATCGCATCAGACGAGTCTGCGGCTGCGATCGTATTACTAAACTCACGTTTGATCACTGGTTTGGCACCACTCGCCTGTTGTGTACTACCGGGGGTGGCGTTCGTCGGCGGCGTGTTATTATTCGCCTCGTCGTTGTGTCCACCAGCGGTGGCCTGTGTTGCCCATTTGTTCAGCAGATTCTCCTTGTGATACTGCAGATGCACCTCCAAACTTTCGGCAGAGTTTAGATACAAACCACACTCTTTGCAGTGATGTGGGCTAGAGTTACCAGCTTGTTGTTGTTGTTGTGTCGGCGGCGGCTGCTGATACTGCTGCACGTTGTTGGCCATCGCACGGCCAAACAAAATCACTCTTCCAAAGTCTTAATCACAAACACGCCGAAAACTGTCTTTTTCAAACTTGCAAAAATCGTCTTTTCCTTTGTTTTGCTAATATCAAATTTGTTTAGCAAATACTGTTTTCGTTTGCGAACGATGAAAACAAAAACGAAAAGAAAAAAGTGGAAAAAATAAAATACAACGTGCACTATGTTAATATCATAACATGTCAACAGTTTGTCCGCCAGGCGGTGGAGTGGATGAAACAAAACGGAAAAGACGCGTACGTCCGCCGATTAACATCACAACGAAGACGGAACACTAAAAGTTCAAAACTAAACACTCTTAGGCTAAGTCGATGCAACGCGTTTAGCCCATGGTAGTGCGCGTGCGCGATTCGCAAAACACTCAACTAACTTGCACTGCACGCCGCGCCGCACCGGTTACTATTAACAGGTAAAAAGTTTGTCAAAGTTTACGCACTAATATTCACTGTTTTCAGACGTGAAGGGTTGATAGGCACGTTGTGCGTGGCTGAGCACACGCAGCACACTGAAACTCTTTCTCGAGCGAGCGGACGGTCGAGGTGGTTGGTTGTTTGATGGTGTCGTCCTGGTAGTGGTGGCGGCTTTGGTTTGGTTGGCACACTCGGAGCATACAAGATGAGCGAGAGAGAGAGCGAGAACAGTTTTGGGATATTTGCACGAGTAATCTCGCTGCCGGCCAGAGCCCGACTGGTCCTCGCATGCAGCGGCGCGCTTCTTGTGGAAATTTCGGTGGTGTCGTGGGCCGGGGAGAGAACAGGACAACACTCGGCCAATCGCAGCGCATGCCGGCCGCTGCACACCGCTCTCGCTCGTTACCGCCACGCACTGTCCGTCTCACTTGCGCCTACTTCGGGGTAGGGGTAGGTTTTCGAAGATGCTGCATTTTTGAGAGCTGCCCCCTACTACTACCTACAGCAGCATGGCTTGTGCGCCCCGTGCCTATTTCCATGCGTGTGTGTGCGTGTGTGTGTCGGCATGTGTGTATCACGTGTACACCAGTAACAATCACCAACACACACATATTGCAACCCTTGCAATAGAAATGCCTATGGCGGGCATTCTTCAGCGGTGGTAACTCTTCAGGGAGCTATAACGACACAACAACTTTTTTCTCCATCTACAAATTAAGTTCATATCTTTGATTTTGCATAATTTTTTAAATATTTTCCATAAACTCACTGAAACAATATAACCGAAATGTCAGATAATTTGAACAAAATTACCCTTAACATATTTTTTGTAGAAAAAAAGTAGAAATATAAAAAAATCGCATCAAGTTGAGGCGTTCGCTCGCGACTCGCCGCGACGCGTTCCCATTCTCTCGTTTCTCTCTCGGTCAGTAGTTTCAATGCACAAGGGCAAAAGTGCGTTTACCTTTTCGGTTTCGCTTAATTTTCGGCGCTGGACTGGACGTCGACGACGACGACGATGAGAACGATGGCGATGCGGCTACCATTTAACTGCGAGACTACTCGCGAGCGTGAGGTGTGATTAATTCGCTTGCTGCACTTGTTTCGCTCCTTTTTTCTTCCTTCCTCCTTCACCTGCCTTTCTGTACTGCGATATCACATCACTTGATGAAATTCGCGCGTTTAAAATTAAATACTTATAATAACTCACCGTAGCCGCAATAAGTGGTATCACGAAATTTTTACATGAATAACAAATTTAATTTTATAGCATTTTCGGTTTCGCTTTTTGTCTTTTTTTGATGATCGAAAATCGTTTTGTTAAACAAACGCACAATTTTAGAATAATGTTGAACAATGAGTCAATACAAATGACTAAAGCGTTCCTTGTTTTTTTTTTTTTTGAAATTTAAAATAGCTTTCTTTTGTTTTGTTTACATCATTGTAAAGTGGGTTGCCTACAATAATACTAAAGAAACTACTTTGAAATTAACATTTTTATAAACAAGATGATTTAAAATCAAATATGATCTTTCATGAAATAAATTTAATTAACTTTAATTTTAAACTTAAAATTTACTATTATAACTATAGAAATAATCAATAAAAGTTAAATAGCTATTGTTATGTACACGTCGTTATATATTGGGTTGCATATATTACAACATAGAAAACAATATAAAAATGAATTATAGGAAGAAAAGAAATACGTCTACAAATTCAACGAACACTATTGGAACAGGCTTTCGGAACTGAGCGTTGCATGCGATGTGTGTGCGCAGGCGAAAAACAAGCGCACTATCGTCGTCTCGCCGAAGAAACAAAAGATACATCGCGGCCTTGGCGGATGGCGGCGGTGGTGCAGCATTCTGTTCGCCTCGCAAAACGCAGTTCAGGGTTAAATTACGTATGCAACGACGAAATTAGCGAAAACCAAAGCACGAAAACCACACACGAATCATCATCATCATCATCCTCATGATGGCTAACACACCAGTCAACTTAAGAAAGAGAGAGAGAGGGAGAAAGAGAACTAAAAAAACTCCAAAATTGTTTGGCTATTTCTGCACGTTTGAAGTTTCCCGTTTCAACGATTTGACGGCTCCGAAATACGAATTCGTCAAAGTGATTCAAAAGTATTTTTCGCAAACTGTTTTGTGCACAAAGCACAAATCGTTTTGTTCGCGTGCTGTGCTGAGTTTGCTGTTTTTGCATCGCGGCGCGACGTCATTACGCTTCACTAACCGGCGTGCAGCCGGCCAAAATAGTAATTAAATCCGGTGGCACGTTAATTTTGTGCAATTTAGTGTAACACATATCTGTTTATCGATTGCGCGGTTTTGTTTGCAAATTTGGTGGATGTAATACGAATCGGATAAACAGCTCCGATTACATTTGCTGCAAGAAAAATAAGTAGCAACGAATTGATGGAGCGTTAAACGGTTTTAATTGGATACGTTTATGAAAATTATGACATTATAATTTGAAACAGAAAAAATGCAGGAATATATCAATGTTTGACAACTGTGTGTATATTTTTAAAGATATATTATTTAAAAACAAAATTTTAAGCTATTTTTTAGTATTATTAAGATTTGCACAGATTTACCTAACCGTTTTTTGATATTGGACCTAATTACTATTACAAGTCCTAAGAACTATGCATATTGACCTTTTTTTAATTGAAAACACATTTTTTATTATTTTTGTTCATAAAATTTAGCAAGAAAATTGCTGGGCTGGTAACCACCGAATACGTAATTGTATAATGGGTTGCATACAATAAAACATATGTTCATATGTTCTGGTAAATTACAAACATTCGCACATTTTATTACCAATTTCCGCTCAGATAATCGTTAAAATAATCCACGTGTTTCTGTTTTATGACGCTTTGCAGTCTGCAGGCAATTCACATTCAATAAAATGCATTTAACTGCACCCTGGTCGATGTAATAATTACATTTATGACTACGAAATATGTACTCCTCATTTTTCCATCTAAGGGTTGCTCATAAACGAATAAATAAATAAATGCGTAATTTTCGTGCTTAAATTTCGCCCACAGCCATCGATGTGATGGAAATTTTATTTATTTACCAGCGTGCGCTATAAAATTACGCTATAAAAGTGGCGAAATTCTCTTTTTTGAAGAAAGCGTTGATCGACGATCAACTTTGTAGACTTACTTAAAGGCAAATGTTTTAAGATCAAATTGCCATGGCTAGAATATTATAACGAAATAGTTGTAGGTGAAACATGACAGGGTTAGCGAAATGTATTTAGAGGTGTTGAATGCATTTTGCGCGTGGAGAGCACATTGAATTTCATAAAATGCACCCAACAGGCTGCACCGGCGCGGCGTTGGAGGTCGTTAAGCAAAATGAAATGCGTTCGTGCGGTTGTACCTTGTTGTGAATTGTATGCTGCATGGATTTGCACCTCGACATTGCACAGCTGGAGCTATAAGACGAAAGGAAGTAGGGAATGGTGCAATAATCCCATTAGGGTTGCAATTATTCAGTTGTTTTACACGAGGTGGTCACAGAACGATTTAGAGTGATACAATTGCCAAAATACTCTTTAAATGATTTTTAAAATGAAGATATCTTCTTATTATTATCTAAAATAAAAATAAAACGTTTTCGAATTAAATTAACTATATAGAAATAATGTTTCAGGGTCAAATATTCCTTAACAATTCACGCAAAAGAAAAGTAATAAACGTTAGGAACTGGTTTATTTAGTTTATGCATTTTTACATACATATACTACTGGTTGCCTACCCTAACATCTAACTTATTATTAAAATAACATAAATTGATAATAAACAAGTAAGGTTTGGCGTGGAGGTAGTTAATTCTATCGCCTGGATTTATTTCATCACCGCCCACATTATATCTCTATATACTGGCGTCCCATACGAATTTGGCCGCCTCCTGCTATCCTACTATTACCCCGAGTACAAATACAGAACGCTTTCACCGAACCTTGTACTCTATGTGTGTTTTTTTTTCACTCTCGGTGGCCCGGCAGACGACACCACCACCCCCGCGTACACACTCTGCTTGTCTCGCACCGACGGCAATGGTGGTGGATGTGGTGGCGGCAGCGGTTTTCACACCGCGACCAAAGTCGGATTTTTAACCTGTTGCGTACGTAACTTTTTATTAACGCGTTGCGTCCCTCCGCGATTCACACGATCCACCCAGAGTTATGCTTCACATTTTTTTATTCGCCTACACCCTCGCTGTTTTTATAACTGTATTATGAAATATTGTCGACGTTTAGCAGGCTTCACATGTTTATTCACCTCTAGTGAATTACGTCGGTGAGCAAAGCAGAGTTTCACGTATTTAGATTTAATGCGAGCTTTAACGGCATAATTCACAGTTGGTGAGAATTTGAAGAGTTGTTGGAATTTTATATTGTGGCGCTTTTTGGGGAGGAAATCGTTTGGCAGGTGAAACAATTACGTTAAGACAGCGGGCGGTATTAAGTGTCATAAACAGGTAATAGGATTATGCGGCTTAATGCGTTTAACAGGTGTCATTACTTTTCCTCTTGAATTCCACGAATGTTTTTCGATTCTACGGCGAGGACGATGGAAAAGTTTCGTAGAAGATTATGGCATATATTTTAGAAGAATTTGAAATTTCAAATAATTCCCAAGATATTTCAATATTTAATTAATTCTATACATATAAAACATAATTAATGTTTTATATTTATTGTTTCAATAACAACTATTTCGTTTTAATATTTTAATCATGTTAATTTCTTCAAAAAGGGAATAATATCGTCACTTTTATAGCAAACTTTTATGCCACACGCTGTTACATAAATAATATACATCGTATTTACATCGATGGCTGTGTGCGAATTTTAAGCACGAAAATTACGCCTTTATTTATTTATTCTTCATATGCAGCTTTTAGATGAAAAAATGAGAGGGTACATTTTTCGAAAAGTTATAAATGTAATTAGTACATCAACCAGGGTGTAGTTAAACGCATTTCATTGAATGGGAATTACTTACAGACAGCAAAGTGTCATAAGACAAAAATACCGGGATCATTTTAGCGATTATTGAAGCGGAAATTAGTAACAAATTGTAAGAATGTTTGAAATTTTCCAAAATATCGATATGAAATGTCAAAAACATATGTTTTATTGTATGCAACCCATTATACTATTACGTATTAAATGGTTATTAGCTATTTTCACGCAAAATTTTATGAAAAAACATAATAAAAATACATGTTCAATTAAACAAAAGGCCTGTAAACCTCGATCATACTTTTACATACACTTTTAATAGGTCTAGATTTACTAAATCCAATATTAAAAAACATATATAATTCTGAGAAAATCTTAAGAATACTTAAAAACTAGCTTAAAATTTCGTTCTTATATAATACGTCTTTAAAAATATGTACAATCGATAAAAGCATAATCGATAAATTATTGAAATATTTTCCGAACACCCACGTAAGACATACAAAGAAAGCTCAGCCGGTAAGTGCAGGTAATTGCAGTCATCACTCTATCAACATTGGTTGTTGGTGCTGCATGCTGATGGCGATTGGCGCAAGAGAGTGATGATGATAATGATGATTCAAGGTGAGATGGGCCGGCGGCTGGCGGCCGCCGAACTCACCACCAACCAATACACATGCTCACATTTATACTGATTCTCTCTCATACATTTAAGCGTCTGCTCGCTTTTTTTATTGCCAACGTCTACATGCATTAATTGCGTCCCGAGGCGCATTCGGATGCTGCAAACACACATCCATACTCGAGCAACATACCGCGACACATGCATAAAAATCTCCGATCTTCACCTTCAAAAAAAACTACAAAATCTTTTCACTTTGTGTTTCTAACATTTTAAACCTCCTAATTAGTAGTAAATTTGGAGCACGTTAAGTTGCCTACATCAAAATAAGCTTGACCTGTTGGTTATGTGGCTTCTAAGGCTACTTGTGACCTTGTGCAAGATGCGTGGAGAACAACGTAAAACAACGCCCGTTGTTCTTTCGGACGATGCGAAAAGCGAGTTTCGCGAGTATTGCGAATATTGGTCTTGCAGATTGGTCATTTTGTGATTATGCACGTGTTTGTGAAAGAGTTTATGTATGGTTGTGTGTTGAGAGGTTATGTGTGGACGACGTTCTTGGACGATCTTTAATTTTCGGGCAATCAAAGAGCGATTCGATTGGCGTTTTTTATATCGCTCCGCGTTTTATTACATTCTCGTCGTCGATTTCATTAGTAAGCGCTGTTCAATTTGCATACCGCTGGGCAAAATCGAAGACGAGGTGTAATAAAACACACGGCAGACCCGCAAGCAGATTAAAAATTAAAAGCGACAATATTTGATCTAGTTTTCGTCGTTATCAGTCATAGATTTTTAAAATTATGATGAATCAATCTGGGAAACACAAGATTTTCGATAAAATTATAAATAGATTTTGACTTTATAGCAAAATTATTTATATTGTGGGGTATTTTTGACTCAACTAAAATAAATGTAAGCTTTTCAAGCAAAAATGCTACTCGAAAAGTTTACTTCAACTCAGAATTATCGATAGAAGATCCTTCTGATAAAGATAACAAACATTTCCATCGACTTTTCGTTTCAATGCATAGTCATTATCGCATCAAACTGCAACAGCAAGTTTTAAAGTTTGGTTTAGTGCACGCTGCATTTTCAGGGCTAGCAAAAGTGTACACTTCTGTACTTCTCTTCTTCGTCAACCCCGTATTCCTCTATGAAAAGAAAAAAAAACTACCTGAGTGGCCCCTGTGTGTGCTAACTTCACAAGATTTCTACCTGGAAATTTGAGGTGCATTTTGCGCTGCATTTGGGGTGCATTCTACCTACGTTCCTGCTTCTAGGTAACCGAAGTCTAGGTAAGCAATTCGTTGGTGGATGATGGTTGCGTCTAATAAATTGGCCCCGCTGGCGACGCCAATGCGAGCAAGCTTTCACTTCGCTCGAAAAAGGCGCCGTCAAATTGCACCCGCACACCCCGCCACCGCACCATCCGCTCGCTATCGCATAACACCGGCGGACCAAAACGGCAAAGCATGGCAAACAATGCAAGAGCGACATAATAAATATGTTTGAAGCATTTATCAATTCTGCGCTCGATGGGCGGACGTTATTGATGCTGGCCAGGACTTGAGGCGGCGACATGACGCTGTGGCGACCCGAACTTAACTAAAGTTGATGAATAGACAACAGGGATGTAAATTGTTATAGGTTGAGACAGTTAAATGTTATTTTGAACAATGTATTTCAAAATTTCAGTTTGAAAGACATTTTATGAAACAAGAAAGTTATTTAAGCATTAAACAGTCCAATCTTAAACATCAAGTTTAAGTTTAAGGAAAGTTTATAATTTTGTAGTCATTTGTAATTGAAACGACAAATATTAGAATAGACTTTACATCATTGTTTCAGAAAATGGAAAACCCGACAATATAAAACAAAACATAGAGAATTAGCGTTCTACAAACGGAGATAGAGCCAGTTTTTCGAAGTCTTCGTTCGGAATGCTGTGTCCATTGCAATTTTCAAAATATTTTCAAAATAATAACATCAGTAATAATCTCATATTAAGTAGTCGACTTAGCAATAAAAAATTAAAAGAATCAACGAAAAACGAATAAAATCAGCTGACAATTCAAAGCTAATTAAAACTGTTTGTTGCGGCGTTTTGGCTTTTGTTGTCGCCGTTCGTAAATCTCTCACCGTTTTTACACCGCCGGACCAAACATATCTGCTGCTGCCAAATTAAAAATTATAACCTCGCTCCCAACCAAATGAGCAATCAGCGAAATTTATGTCCAACATTAAGTACAAAGAATTAAGCAGTTGCGTACGCTTGCACCATACCAAAGTCAAAATATGAATTTTACGAGCTTCCAAGTGCAACGGTAACGAGCCGAAATTGTACCCGTTCCCTCATCACATGTCCTACAAGTTTTGCACTACGTTTTGTTCTTTGCAACTCGTTCTTTTTCAGTTCAATTCGGGGAAGAGCGATAAAATCATCCAGACGTTTGCTTCAGTTTCGCAGTCTGCATCTATGCGTCTGTATGGGTTTGTTCACGCTTTGTTTTTGTGTGTTTGTGATTGTCTCGCACATTGTATGCAACTCTTTGCAAATTTATCGATTTGTGCGCGAAACCAGTACGCTTATTTCATTCATGCCAGCCTGGCCGGGCATTCCACAAGTTGTCCTCATAAATTTGCTTAAACATCGATAAACAACTGTTAATTATTGGCTTTTGCAGCGACGTTTTTGTTACGAATTGATAGTCGATAATAATTTCATAGCAATAATTCAATAATTTTCGGCAATAATTGTAAATTATTAGTTTTTCTGTGCTTCTTTGTAGAAATACCGACAGAATTTTGTTTCATTCCGATTTAACCTAACCAAATAAAAGGAAAACAGCTGATAAATAGCTAACATACAATAAATAACAAATATTTTTTAAATGAATTTACAAAACTTAAACTCACTGAAAACAAAAGTAATCAATAAAAAAAGACTATCAAACTTCATGATTATTCCTTAAAATATCCCTAAAACCACATGGACTATGTTTTATACAAAGTTTTGTTGTTTCTCGTCTTTTCATGCTTTTTTTGTCGTTTTCGCCAGTTTTGAAATACTATGCCACCAACGTATGTGCGGTTTGCAAGTCTCATGTCTTAACAATGCGCATGACTTCATCATGAGCGCAGATACTTTGTATTTCTTTACGCTCGTGAATTTCGGCTTGCTTGTCAGGCATGCATGTAAGAAGCCACACGTAGTCAGGAAGAAAGAACGAAAGAAGAAAAAAGCACGGAATATGCAAGTGTAAGAATGTGAATATTTCCTCTTTTTCCCTCTCCCTCACCTTGAGCTACGCAGTAAGTACGCGAGCATAAATTCTAACGAAACAAGTGAAGCAAGTAAACAACCAACCCCGTGATGCTGTACGCTTGTAATGGGGATATTTTTTATTTCAACCACGTGTGCACGTGTGTACGCCATTGTATGTTTAGGGAATGGTTGAACCTAAAATTTAAGGATTTAGCTGGTGGATGTATACATTTTACATTGGTCTATTTGTTTCTAGGGTGGTAGAGGTGATTGCGAGGTGAGGTTATGTGCATGACTTTTTTTGTGAATTTTAACATAGCTTTCAAAAAACAAGATATGCTCGATAATTTACAATTTCTAAAAATATCAGCTTATTTTATGTATGAAGAACGTATCATAGAAAGATCTTATCTAGGAACATGTCTGGTAATGTAGGAATACCATGACAAAAGTCCAACATTTATAATTTTGTAACGTCATTTGTAATAACAAAATTTAGAATAGACTTTACATTATTGATCAAGACAATGTAAAACCCGAGAAGATAAAGTCCAACATGCCGAATTCGCCTTCAACAGACAGTGATAGAGCTAGTTTTAGAAGGTATTTCAAGTAACTTTACAAAATAGTAAAATTAATAATTAACCTGAATTTCTAACAATATGAAATAGCTAATACTTTATAATTTATAAAATTATCAGCTTATTTTAAAGTATGAAAGGCGTATTATTGTCAGATCTTAATTAAGAAAATATCTGGTTATGGAGGAATACCAATTTTTCATGTTTCTTGTGGTGAAAACTCCCTAGTATTTTTGATAAAACTTTCAATTTTTATCGACAAGTTAAAAGTGAAAGTCAGCACGCGTCGACAGGATTCCTCACACGACTGGACTTTTCTTTTCACGTTTCTCTCCCTTTAACTTACTCTTCGTACTCTCATCCTCTCTATTTTATGCCGAGTTAGGTTGATTTTTCGCATGCGAAAATACCACCAAGGCGTCTTTTACCCCCCGCAGTAGGTAGGTTCGAGATCTTATTTTCTAAAATTTAGCAGAAAAGACAGGAATATTTGATTTAATCAACGAAAAAACAACCTGCCTCGCGCTCAACTTGCTTCTGCCTTTTGCACCCATTTTTATTGATATTCCGAATTGTCGTTATTAAATAAAAAAAGCAACGGTTTTATGGTGGCCGCTTTCTTCGCCTTCTTCCTCGCTTCGCGTTTATTTCCACGGATCAAAAAGCGTGTTTGTCATGCGTTATTCTCGCAAGGGCATCCGTCATCGTCGCGGACAAAGAGGTCTTGCAATTTCCACCCCCTGCGAGAACATTTTACGAGCACTAGAATAGTTTTAGGCCGAGTATGGTTTATTACGTCCTGCCCGCCCCATCTCGGGCCAGTAGTAGTGGTGGCTAGTGTTTTGCAAACGTGCTGCCGCCTCCCAACCGACGCCCTTTGACTGTGGTGCTTTAATTAAGCACGAAACGAGCGCCCGCCGAATTCATCCGCAATTTTCGTCAATCTCAGGGCGTGCGTGCAAATTTTAATTCGCATGGCGAGTACCACCGCCGGCGCTGTGCCCAACTTTGATCGACCATAGGCAACCATGTATACATTGAATTTGCAACTTTGGTTGCTTCTTTAGGAATGTCCGAGTTTCTCAAACTTTAATTTGTAAACATTTTTCTGTCTCTCGAGCTGATAAACTTAAACAAAATTTAAGCAATACATGACATTTATCAAATCAATTTTGTCAATTCAAAAAGAACTAAAGGAACCCAACTGATTATGAGCTTACAAGTACCACATTTTGGGAATCACTGTTTTACAATACTCAACACGCTAGGATGTTGTACTCTGTTGTACTTGAAATGAGTTAGACCCGAATGGAAGAGAACGAGAAGGTGGTTTGAGTAGAAGGTGTTTAAGTGAAGTAGCGGCGATTTTCGAAACTCATGGGTGGCGCTGGTGGGGAGGCGGCGGTCGAAATACGCGCCGTGGGCATCTTACACGCTTCACATACTAAACAGGCAACGTGCCGCCACCGCGCACCACCACCACCACAGCCGGCGGCACAGTGTCGACCTGGACGGGAAAAACAGGGAGCTTAGGTGAACATAACCCGAACACCTAACCTCACCACACGGCGCCTCAACTCAAAGGTGGGCTACTTTGAATGTGTGGACTCGTCATGTATTGATAGAGTGAACCAGGGCTAGACAGAAACTGGATATACGATAAAGAGAGAGAGAGTGGGACCCATAAAGTGAGCGTAATAGTAGGAGGGGAAAGGGTCCAGGTCCACATTCGCAAATTAAGATTTACATCCCCGCGGCGACGATCGCAGCGCCCCCACCTGTACGTGACAGCCGCAGCACAAATTAATAATTAACTGACTGGTTCGTATGCACAAAAGCCTACCTCGCCTACAACATTCGACCTACGCCCCTCTCA
Organism: Weissflogia rhopalogaster; assembly: GCA_019419845.2. Taxonomy (NCBI): domain Eukaryota; kingdom Metazoa; phylum Arthropoda; class Insecta; order Coleoptera; family Staphylinidae; genus Weissflogia; species Weissflogia rhopalogaster. The sequence continues at coordinate 456,292 of WSZQ02000005.1, read as the reverse complement.
AATACCTCTCACCCTCAACTGTACTAAGCACTAACCTGGTTTTACATACGAAGTCAATTTTTGACCTCAAAATTTTCTTTTTTCAAAAGTCATTATTAATTTTAGAGGTTATTTGTTTATTTGCTTAGGAGTAGGAGGTCTGATTGACATAGTCTAAATAAAAACAGCGTTTCGATTTTATTGAGTGCTGCCAGTTTTAAAACGGGGGTGGTTTTCATTCGTTTTGGGAGCGCTATAGGCTTTGGTAGGAAGGCATTGTTGATGTTGACGTTGATGTCGATGTTTGCTTTATCTATTTGATCCCCGTGTGGTTGTGCACATCCAGCAGCCATCCATCCATTCAGGGAATGGATGCCAAATGAATACTAAAGTGATTGTCGAGGAAAAGTTGAATTTATTTACACGATTGTCCTTTGTCAAACGTCAATAAACAGACATACACAATGTCAGCTTATTGACGTTTGACAGTCATTGATTTATTTCGGCGATAATTAAATGTGAATTAATCAACATTTAGCATGGATTTACTCAAAATATTTGCAACATATAAACAAAGAATATATAAGTTAGATTGTGTACCGATTAGGCAAGAAACATGGATGGACGGGAAACGAACGCATTGCCGCATGTATGCTTGCTCTGATGACATAAATAATTCATGTAATAAAGTGGACGTGACAAGCCCAAAGGGGCGGCAAAGTGGGCCGCCCGGGCGCACTTGATTTCCTCGCCCGACCGTCCTGCACCAGCCTCGCGCCAGCAAAATCACCTTATAGCCCTTGCTTCTCTCGAATTTGTACGTCCTTACACATGCATCTACATCATGTTTCCTGCTTGTGTGTGAGCCTGTGTGTCGTTAAGTCAAGCAAGTTGTACCCATACTATCACCCTAAACCCTCTCCACCCATTCCCATTCCCACTAGCATTGGCATCCTGTAAGGCGTCCTGCAAGAGAGCAGGACACGTCCAAATCATGCATGTCGTTACGTGTCGGAAGCTTCCGCTATCTCCCGACCAACACCCTCTTCCTCCTCCGTCGCACTGAGCGGGCAAGTCGCAATAAAGGATGGGCACGGAATGGACACAGGATGTACGCGTCGTCGTCCTCTTAGCATACTCGTATCCTCGGAGGGGTTTGGTCAACGTAGCATTGCAAGGGTGGGTAGCCTAGTCAACAACAAGATAAGAAGAAAGGAATAAAAATCTACTTAAAACAAGAGAAGGTTATATAGCATCAGTCGGAAAGGGGAAAACTCCCTGTGAGAAATGTAATAGCCACTTCTTTCAGATTTTTAACATTCACACGTTAAGTAGCAAATCAAACTATGTATTTAGCACGAATGGCATAATTCAGATTCTCAACTTACTTCTGTGAAGTCTTAAATCAAACTCTTCCTGTGAAGTATCAAATCGAACTCTTTTCATAATCCTCGTTTTTCCCGACAATACAATGTAAAACTACTTTTCGAGTACATTCTTCATTGTAGACCGGGTGATGTAATCAGTAATCAAAGGTAGGCAACCAAGATTACATAAAATATATTAATATAACCCGCAAAGTAATTATTGGCAGGGACATATTTTAAAATCGCGACTGACCACGATCTCCGAACGATTCCCATTATTTTTACGATTGGCTAGGCAGTACAATGAATAACCACTTTTCGAGTACACTCGTCTTTGTAGAGCAGAAATGTAATCAGGAATCAAAGGTAGACAACCAACAATAGATAAAATATTTTAATATAACTCGCAAAGTAAATATTGGCAGGAGTATATTTTAAAACCGCGACTGACAACGATTCCCATCATTTTTACGATTGGCTAGATATGCGCCTACACTTACTTATTGTTAGCTCTAACTCATTCGGACGTAAATAGTAGAACAAGGGGTTTAACATAATGCTATTAATAGCTTTCATATGAATACAAACAATAAAATCTTTTGTGAAATCTTAAGTAATGTTAAGCAATTTGATTATAATAATTCAAAGATGACAAAAATGGGTAAGAAAAATAGGAAAATATTTGGAAAATATTACCATATAGAGTATATCAAAAGTGTTAAAATTTATATTATCGAGTTTAGATCGTAGCTCCAGCAACGAAGTAGTTAGCCAGTGGATGCAAATCTGCACATTAGTTAGGCGTTCTTGTGTCCTACGGGGGTGGTTAGAAAGGGGTGGCTATCTTGGGAGCATGTGCGACCACCGCAGCACGCACCAAGCTCAAGTCCGAAGACCGAATCGCACTCAAACCGTCCCTCTTCGTGTAACACCACCAACCACCCTTCCTTTACTCTTCCCTGCTTCTCTTCTACCCCGCACACTTCCCTTTGGCGCCCGCTCCCTCGCCCCTTTCTCGCATCACCGTCCACTCTTCCCGTCCAACCAACCCACCCCCAAACGACCACCAACCCCCACGGTGTGTTGTACAAGCGAGCGTCGCAACGTCGTAATCCACCCGGCCACCTCCGAAACCATTTGCATTCGGACCCCCTTTCGCACTCCGCCGCCACGACCACCACCACCATCAACGTTGCTTTCTCTGGCGTCGTTGCTGCGTCGTCGTCGTCGGTGGCGGCGGTAGTGGCTGTGGCGGTGGTGGCGGTTCGTAGCAGCGCTGATATATGGCAGCCTTATCTGCGTGTCCACCCTGCCGGCCACTACCGCTAAAGTTTAATTTATGGCTCGACCATTGTCACGTCTTACAGATCACTACTCGCGCACATGCACATCGTGCCAGCTATACTGCCGCCTATACTGCCCGGCCTCAAACCAAACTATCCGACGAAAATATACACGCACACCTACGAGATAAGTACAAGCGTGCACACGTACACCATTAACTCTGGAGGCGGTGGCGACGTCGGCGACGGCCACTACTACCCCATTCCAATGCTCCCTTCATCATCATCATCATGGTCGTCCGAGACCCTCTCATACCCTATCATGCCTGCTTTCGCGTTCTCGAAGGGGGGTGTGAGGCGACGGGCGGCATGCTGCGCTCTAGTGAGCGCGTGTGGCCAGCGCCGAAAATTTGCATATGAAAACTTTTCTTTTCCTCGTTTTCGGGCGTTTCTCTGCCGGTTCTTTGTTTTTGTTTTTTTTTCTACAGCCCCGCACTGTGCTGTGTTGTTTGGACCTGTGCCGCCTTTAATAATAGCTAATTGTTTTAATTAAAAGAAATGATAACTTTCCTTTTTCATTGCTCTACGCAAATCTACGTTTTTTCTTCTTTTATTTAAATTAACGGAGATTTGAGACAATGTTAGAATATCTAAAAACGAATCTTTAAAGATTTTTAAAGCTGTTATGTTGAAATTGTTTCTGTACCATTACTAATCATATTGATTTCCTGTTTTATTGTCTTACATTCGGGTGAGTAAAGATTGGGGAATTCCGATGGCGCTACAGTCGCAACAAATTGTATGTTTGTTTCTTTCTTTTGTTTTTCATTGTTTCCATATAGTTAGTAAAATTTAAAATTGTCACTGTGAAAGTATCGTTTTATAGTTAGACATTTTAATGTGATTTATCAATCGATTGAACTACAAACTGTAAATAGTCGTTAACCAAGTAAGTGTTTAAATTCTGGATGAACCTAATAACCTAATGATTTGTGAAATGAACGTTGAAGATTACAAATAACGTTTCCCATCAGCAGAATACCGTGGTAAGACATGCGTAGTACATTTTAACAAATTTATACATATATACATATGGTATATTTTAACGGAAAAAGTGCTTGGACTTTTCACATTGCACTGATACCGTTAATAAAATTGTAATATATCGTTGAAAGTACGGCGTTTTTACTTGTGGTGAAATATATTCTTTAACGCAGCCAACTGAACATGCGCGACGGGTCGACGCAAGCGCCCTCACTATTCCCGCGGTTTATGTGTCATTTTTAATATTGTTAATTTAATTTAATCAATTAACAGTATGCGAATTTTATTGTAAATTCAAAATACACGTACATAATATCTATATTATGTACCTTACATAGTATTCTCCTGCTTGGGGGGTCCACCAAGTGGGTGCACATCGTCGTGGTTCGAGATGTTGGCGGCGGCCGATGGCGATAAGCATATTCATGGGGTGGCACGCGCGCGAGGGTAGTTTCTGGCAATTGCTCACCGGGTATAAAGTCGTTAGAGTGTCCAGCCCACTCGCCGGAATTTGTATGTATAAGTAATAAATTGTCGCTTGAGAGAATGTCCAGCAGGAGCACGAGCAGGAGGCGAACATCCACCGAGCGCTATACAAGCCATCATCATCTATGCTAAATTTCTACATTCAAAGTAATCTTTTAAAAAACTTCACCAACACAAACAAAAACATTAATAATCAAACAAATAGTCTAAATGACTTCAAATATTTATTAAACGCTAAACCATGAATATAGTGAAATAACAGAGAGTTTCTAAAGTTTGATAATTTAAATGTTAAAACTTTGAGAATCACCCAGTATATAGCCAAAAGAGTAGCAAATGCTTTGGCGAACGCCTGCGAACATAGTACAAAGATGCGCGCCGCACCGCACTGCGCCTCGCCGGCAGCAACAACGCGAGATGAGGAAGGAAGCGAGGAGCCACCCTCACCCTTTCACATCGCCTCGTTGCGTTGTTCGTCGTCCGGCAGGAATGGACGGCGAAAGGACACTTGCGGCAGGCAAACGGGGTGGCAGGAGGGAGCTGGGAAGGGCTGGCTGGGTGGTTGGGTGGGCCACACAGGCACACGGATTCTGGCAACGCATTACGAACGTCCTTGTGCGTCCTTCGTACACGCGCGTTTGAAGAACGCACACACATACACAAAGGGAGATGGACCACCCCCGCACGCCTTCGACGTTCGAACAACACGTGCGTCCGGCCTGCGCCTCTTGACCACCGCCACCCTATCAACCCTACCAACACCCACACCCAACCTTACCTCGCTGATATTCCTTCAAAACGTTCTCTTCGACTCGAGTTGAAAACTCTAGGTGGACTAGCGGGTTTGAAGTTTTCCAAGTCTTCAGGACTAGATTAACTTGAATATTGAATGTCTACGGTTCGAAAAATTCATTCGATGCTGTGTTCTTTTTAAAATTGGTTACATTTGACCATTTCTAGGTTATGGTTCGTATTACCAAACACATCATGAGCGAAGCTAGAAAACGATGTGGAAGATTGAATATCTACAATTCCATTTAGTAAGATAATTAAATAAACTGTAGATACTCACACCCGCATCAGAAGAAAACCCAAACGCGGCAGTGATTTATCTCGACCGTGCTAGCCACCACCAATACCGAGTAACGCAACCCAACATACATCGACTTACGTCGTCCCCTTCGCACGCGTTCTCCTCGTGCCCGCCACCTCCTCATCTATATGCACGCGCGGCGGCGCAAACATAACCTCAAGTGAACGCTGCCAAATATTCTCTTTGTGCTCCGTCATGTGGTGGTATGCGTATGTGCAGAAGCGGCCAGCAGCCAGGCCGGCCTCAGCTACGTACGCGAAGAAGAAGGAAGTACTCCGATAGGCAGTGTTGGCGAGCACGCGGGGGCGACGGCGACGGCGTTTGCAGGGGGATGGCGATGGTGGCGGCGAGGGTGGACGGGGAAGATGTAAAGTAGGCTCGCTCGGGTCCGGCCGCGCTGCCCCGAGGTATTGATCTGAGGGTGTGTGTGCTGACACGCACTCACACCAACCACCCCACGCCAAGCCGACGCTACGCGCCCAGCCTCACCTCACACTGCCCGCCACCTCATCTTAAACTGCCGCCCCCGGAGAACGCACCTACACATACACACATGTACACACTTACCACACATACGAATGTACGTCACGTCGTTACGCCACGAGTACGAGGGGTTTTGGATAGGAATGTTTGGCGGTGGGTTGAGGACGTTGATCAGGTGGCCGCCTTAGAATTTCATTAGTCGAATCTATACAATTCACATAACCTCAAAATTAAGTGCTTTAATGTATGCAACATAGCATACATACTCGTAGTATATACTCATATATACTGAAATATTCCTGTCTAATGTAGTATATATAACCTAACCAAACCTAACTATCCTGACGTCCTTAACATGCCATCTACCAACTCTTAGCAACTTTAAAGAGACAAAAGAGATTTATTATTAAATCTGGCATAATGTTGGCAACACTGAGAACCTATGAACCTGTGAGGTATAGGCAACCCAAGTAGCTAGAAACAAATGTCATTTTGTTTATAAGCAGTTAACCTAAAAGTTTCCCAACTAATTATCGCAAATACGTCAACAGTTTTATATCACAGTATAATCTTGCTGTGTGATCGCAGTGTGATCTTGTGTAGTGAGTGTGTATGTGCAGTACATATGTGAAAGGTATATGTGAAGTGAATATGTAAATATGTGTGTGAAATCCTTCGACGATATCCGAAGTTGACTTCGAGATGACTTGACTGTTGCTACCCAGATCGAAGAGGCGATATCTTCGAGGCAGATTGCGGGAGTCGCTCGTCGCTGATGCGCCACACATCGCCTTCAATCACGCGCAGAGATTACGGGAGAGACGGGTCTCCCTCAGGACGGCCGTTGGCTGCTTAGGTGAGTTGACCGTGCGTCTTAGCTAAACTATCTGAGAATTTTACCAAACTTGCCTTCAACCCGCCGGCAAATTTGATATTCATCGTGCTATCATAATAGATTGCCATAATGGACTTATTAAACTATTAACTTCTCAGGTATTTCAAACTTTCAAGTCTGTAGCTGAAAATTTTAAAAAATTAGGTTATAATAACATAGGCAAATTTATTGAAAATCAGTTAGTTTGGTTATATTAGAGGCAACCAAACAATCACAGGCAATATCTGTAAAATACGTTGTCATAAATATCGTATACTACCTTCTATACATGTATAATAGTATGCCTACATCTATTTTTTCTAGCAAAACATAGACAATAATTTATTGCGGGTGATGTTAATGCAAGACTTAAAATATAAAATATTAATACAAAACATACATAAATTTATGGCTGTCAGATTAATATTCTTTGCACTTGAAATGTTAATGTGTGCATTTACATTTATAATTTCACAAAGTGAAATGAATCACCCTCGGGGACTGACCAAATACTCGTGCCTCGCGTACACACGAAGGTGAAGGCGACGTTGCATACAGTTCGCAGAAGAACTCATATGCCATGCCTGCCTTCCCAATCCACCATCCGCCGTTGGCCACCTCCAACGACGCGGCGATGGTGGCGGAGGCGGGTGACGTGACATAAACTTGCGAGAAAAGCGCGCGCAAAAACGCACTCGTGCGCCAACCAAACGAAGCGCGTCCCCTAAATTAATCCCGTCCATAAATTTCTCACACTTTGCGCGACGCAAAAAGATATAAATTCTTCCAGTTCTTATTATTTATATACCGCCGCTGCCGCCGCCATCGGACATAGAAGTAGGCAACAATGACGTGTTCTTGTATACGCTTAATACATATGCGCATAGACTAAACTCCTTCAAACCCTTGGCAGAAGAAGAGAAATACGTACACATATGCTGCATGCGAAATTGGTTGCCTATATGTATACAGTAGTGTTTTGAGGTTAGTTCTTCAGAAGTTGGTTGCAGTTGCAAGCAGCAACTTGCAACAAAAGGATGTGTTTGTTCACAACCGTATTGTGAGGAGGTATTTAATGTACGTTGGTTTATTTCATTTTTGGGAGGAGAAGAAAGGTTATTTATGATTTGTGAATACAGAATGCAACACGACATACACGAGGTGTTACATAAGTTTAAATTACAATGACGCAAGTGTGATGAAATTAAAATGAAGTAAATTAGTTAAATTAATAAGTTAAATTACGATTAATTGCAATAAATGAATATAGTTGCTTCTTTACATCTAGTATTAAAATAATATAAAGAATGTTTATACCTGAATTGTATAGATGTATTTAGTGCGTTCTCGGTGGAGGAAGAAGTAAATTTATGATTTGCGCAGTGCGCTATTCTGGGGCTTGCAATTGAAGAATGCAACCCAACGTACTCGCACACGTTGAGGAAAAACTAACCAGTGGTATTTGGTTAGTTGCTTGGTTGTAACTCATAGCGGAAGATATTAATCGCGCACGTGGTGTAAACTCGTGGCAATGTGGGGAGGTGGCAAAGCGCTTTTGTTACGTACGTAACCCCACAGTTGTTACATGTGCGCGGTAATAGTTTTGGTGAAATTTGGTGTTTTCGAAAGGGTATCGAGAGTATGGAAAATGTAACGACCGTCCCCCCAATAGTATCACCACCTTCCTGGCAGTTGCCCGTTTTGGTGATATTTGTTTTATTCGATTTCCCCGTGCAAACTCGGAAAATGCCTCCCCTTTACACATGGGTAGTAAGTTCTCAGCAGGGATAGGGATGCAGGGAGGTGGGTGAAGGATTTAATTGAAAGCCGTAGGGTGTGCACACACGGCTCCTTAAGAAACACCCTAATTACGAACATAAATTAAAGCCATCAAGGGTAACATACTTTTGAGCGTTTGTGCGTTATGTTATGTATTAGGTAACTAGCTGATTTTCTCCCAGAGTTCTTAAGTTTATTAAGTTCACGGTTCATTTTGCAAGTTAGAACTGTAACGTTGTGAAAAACTGAAGGGGATAAAATATTTCACTTCTTTGTTCGTATTTTTACGTGCATAAATTTCGGAAAATCTCCTCACCCCATTCAAATGATCCCCCATCCTCTCCTCCCACTGGAGCATATAGGTACCGTCCGAACAACGTAAGCCGCATAAACATGCGAGAGCGGAACGCATTTAGCAAGCCCTTATCTAAGTGTAACACCCTCTCGCGTTCGGCGCGAGCCTCATGAAGGGGGTGAGAGATAAGGGGGTAATTACCCGCTGGACCGCGGCCGTCTTTAATCAATAGCTCCACTCTCCAACGACGACGATGGCGGTGGTGGCGGCGGCAACGGTGGCGAAGTTGGCGGAGTGTGTATGTGTATGGGTGTATATGCCACCCTCACGCATCGCACGCAAAATGCGCGCGACAACCGTGTGTGTTCGTTATCAACATTGGTAGTGTGTATGTATGTGCTACGCAGGAAGCGGTGGCGGTGTTCTCTCCCTCATACCACCCGCGCGATTCTACCACCTCCCGGTACGCTGGCCGTCTCTGCCTGGTCCTTCAGTATTCACCTAAGCTGGACGCGAGAGGGAAGACTTTCGCTAGCCCACCCGCCACCGTTCAACTCTCTTCCTCTCGCGCGTCCTCAATTTCATTCTCTGTCTTCTTCTTCAGCACGCACTCTTGGCAGGAGACGGCGGGGTGGCGGTGGACGACAGTGGTGTGCGAGCGCGCGCTAACTTCATTTGCATGCCTGGAGCGCTCGCCAGCCAGAGTGGAATATTGGATAACCTAATGTAGAATTCCGCACGCTCACCCTCCCCATTTCTCTGTCTTTCTCTTCCTCATTTTCTCTCTCTCTTTCTTACTTCTACACCTTCTGTACAAGGAGGAAAGAGAGATACGTCTTGCCTTCGTCGGATAGCTCCCCACTCAGTCCGCTCCCCGCCGTCGCTGCCGCCGCCGGCGAAGAAAAACTGACCACCGGCTATACTTTACAACGCCACGCACTCGCACTTTAAAGTCTCTGGCTGCCGCCCCCCACGTGCCGTAGGCAAGGCAGGCCATCGTCCGAGGAGCCTCCTGCCTCCACACCCCCTTGCCTTTTCCACCGTCCACCATCCCTCGCTCACCAGGACGAAGCACAACGTCCGGCTTCCACCGAAGCATCTCACGCACCCGAGTATGAATAATGGAACTGCCCACTGCCGCCCCCCATTCCAGTCGCCTGCCCCACCCGTCCTTGGCCCTCGTCCGAATTTCAAACGTACGCCCGCACCCGCCGTGCCGCGGACTTGATTGATTTCATGGAAATTACTAACGAACGCGCACGCATCCTGAAAGCAACACCTATTTCATTCGAAACGTTCTTTTCTCCATTTCCTCGCCTTGCTGATATTACTGATGGTCAATTCGCAATCCGAAAGCGTCTTGAGGTGTATACGAATACGCTCTAGGGACATCGGAGTCGCGTCGTGATGATTTAGGGTGGGGATGGGTTAGCAATCGGTTATACGTTACTATAGTCAATATACCTATATAGGTATTCGCTTTAAAATCAACTAGAATCCAATAATCCTAGCCAATCCAATAAACTAGCTTCAGGTTGTTGCAATTTTTTAAAGCTAATTTTCCAATATGTAATCATTCTACCTCTTAAAATAGTGGTGGGGATGGGCAACGAATTGACTAAATATTACTACCATCCAACATACCCAATCCCTTGAGCTTTCAAATCAAGTAAAACCCGAAGGAATAATTCTCCCAACTATACCTGTGTTGCTTCACTCCTTTTTCGCCTAGCGTTTTTGGGCCCTAACATGCGGGATTTTTAGAGCGGGAAGAAGAAATGCTGGGAAGGGCGCCCGCCAACGTCAAGCTATCTAAACGGCCACTTGATTTTCTAATTTAATCAGATGAGAAGACGCGAACGCTGAAAGGGTTTTTCCACTTTTCAACCACCCTCGGTGGCGTTGTCTTTGTGTATTATTAAAGCGCGTGGGCGTCATCGCCACAACGAAACGCTTGGGCGAAACTTTCAAAATGTCACTCGCCTTTTTGGCGCGCTTAATAATTAAAGCCCGGCGGGCGGCGCGGCGGCGGCGGCGGCGGCGGCGGCTAATGCACGCGAATCAACTCAACTCCTACTGACTGCTTCCTGCTTCTAGCCAACCTCTCGACAATATCAACTTTTACTTGTGCATTTTCGTGCTCATCAGGAAACTACTCTTAAAGCCAACGAACAACGAACGAACGCCCTTGCTTGGTCTTGTAAAATTTTGATTTTCTATGGAATTATTCACGCAATTAAGATTACAATTTCGAATTGTGGACAGGAGAGGAGAGGAGTTTAAAATGGGAATCACTCGTTGATGTCTACTCTACGTTGCTTTATGTGATGATGTATATCAATCTCTTCCCTTTGATTTCCAAGAGGTGCACCCTAAAAAGCTAGAGGAGAGAGTGTGCACCCTTTTACAAAGTATCCCTTGATCTCTTCTTTTTCTTAAAAGTGGATTTCAGAAATTTATGCAAACCATATATAGGCATGTTAGGTCAATGTAGAGGTAAGCGTGGTCAAGTTGTGAACTT
>WSZQ02000005.1:410409-444988 GCA_019419845.2 Weissflogia rhopalogaster | reverse complement strand
GATTTCAGAAATTTATGCAAACCATATATAGGCATGTTAGGTCAATGTAGAGGTAAGCGTGGTCAAGTTGTGAACTTTGACATTCACCTTTGACAGAAAAGATACCTGGGTATCTTTTATTATGATATCTAAATATTACATGTTTATAATCCAGTTCTAGTAGCTTACAAGACCGATATAGTATAGTCCTTTGATGGGCATAGACTTTCACGAAGTAAACACCAAAAAGTGTATACTTTTTGGAAATCAAGGAAATGATTTTGCAAACGATTTTGCTAAATATGTCCTTCGTTGACACTTTCTTGATGACCATCTCGAGAGTCCATCTAACAGGGTGTGTCCACCTCCATCCAGCAAGTCTGCGCCTGTCACAAGGAGGCTTTAATTAAATTGTCATCTTTATAACTGCGTGCGTATAATCCTCCTCCTCGCGCCTGCCCTCGCCGAGAGAAGGTCATCCATCAAGCGACCACGCTGGTCAAGCTCAGACGCACAAAGCCACCACTCCTCCGCGCCACCTCCACCAGGGGTTCGGTCATTAATATCAAAACCGAAACTTCATACTTTATACGCCGCCAGCACTAGCAGCACCATGCCTCCCCCTGCCGCCAGCCTGCAGCCTGCCACTACACGCAAGGCGGCTTCGGCCTTCTACAACATTACCATACATCCTGGCCATTCTAACATCACTCCCTTCCTCATCCCTCGTCGAACAACGGACGTCGAAATGATGCCCTGGACGTTGGTCATTTTGATAGGGGTGAGGGTCCTTCACTAGCGACGTCAGTGGAGGACAGCGTAGAGTGGGCAGAGCGTGGTTTTAAGCAAAACTTTCCTGCTGATGCTGCATACATACTCGTAAACATTACTAGACTTAAAAATGGAAAACTCAGCCTCTAAGTATTACAGAAGTGGAATAAAACAAATATCGTGACAATAATTAACCTTTTGTAAAAAATCAACAAATCAATAACGTCATCCATCAAACCTCTAAGGAAAACGTGAAATAGTTAACAATATAGTTGTAAGACTATCAATAGGTTGATTAATTTTGTCTAGACTCTGCTGCTTTAAATCTTAAATCTGGGAATTGTTGAATATGTATTTTTTCATAAGGGTGGCAAATTCTCACTCGTAAATCATTATCGATGTATGCGTAACGTGTAAGGAGGAATATGTATATGGTGAGTAGTGATGTTGAGCTTCATATCGCACAACAACCCCTTTTTTATGCTTATTATCCGCGTGGCAATGTGCATACGATGGGATTATTCCGATATGGGGCGAATTGCTGGCTGCACCACTCTCTTGTATGCCACGAAAGATGATTGTGAGGATGCTTACGGTGCAGTGCAACCCTTCCTCTTATTGTTGGTTGTATTGTTACGGAAATAACGTCTATCCAAAGTCTTCAAAGAATCTTACTCTCACGGATCCACTAGTCTAGTAGATTCTAGACTAGGATGAACTGGATATGTTTACAGGTTTTCTTGTTTAATCTGTAACGGTTCTTCTTTTCAGTTAAATTTCATTATATTCTCTTCTCTCTCTTTTCATTCCTTTTGTTTCTTCTTTTATTTAGCAAGATTTACCTGACCTTGAAGGTGACCCTTGGGTACAATTAGATTTGGTCGGATTTAGATGGTGTTTAAGTTAGGTTGTATTAAGTTAAGTTAATTTATGTTAGGATCGGTTAAGTTCGATAAAGTAATTAGTAAAATTGTATGAATGTGAACCATTTAAATATGCACCCTTTTCACGTGTCAACATGTCCAGGAAGAAAAACGTCAACGTCTTGAAAATATCAAGTTATGCTAATCGCGACGAAATTAATTATAAATCCAAGTCGCAGATCTTTTCGTAGCCACTGATAAGCATCGAAATCCCCGTTGCCTCGTTCGAGTTCCCGATGAATCAGTGATGATTTTAGTCCGATAAATGGGATTCTCTTTCGTCAACGATTTGTCGGAATATCGTAACTGGATGTAATTGAATCGTTGTAGTTTAGATAACTTGAAATGGACTCGGGATGGATGGTAGGCAAATTGAAAAGTTGTAATTCCGTAATTGTCCATTCGGTGACCTACGCCAGGTGAACCCGGCACGTTTACCGCGATGTCCGATGAGGTGGTCAAACTGGACAAAAAGTTGTAAAGCCATTAGACCAATAGATGGACTATGATACCTCATAGTAACTCAGCTAAATACTTGGGCATGACATTAGATGCAAAGTTAAAATGGAAAGAGCATGTAAAGAAGAAAGAAAAACAAATTAATATCAAATATAAACAGTATGCTTGGCTTATTGGTAGTCGCTCAAAAGTAGCAATCAGCAATAAAATCTTGCTATTTAACCAAACAATCAAACCTACGTGGTTGTATGGAATACAGCTATGGGGTTGCACGAAAGATAGCAATGTTCGTATCATTCAAATTGTTCAGAACAAAATACTACGAGCAATGATAAACACTCCATGGTATTTACGATAATAGCGATATTCACCGGGACCTAAATATTGCAACAGTTCAAGAAGAAATTGCAAAAAATGCAAGGAAACACAAGTGCAGGCTACAACAACATCCCAACGAAGAAGCACGTATACTCGTAAGTCTGACCAGCATCAAACGACTTCAAAGAAAGAAGCCTCTCGAACTAACGCAATGACCCAAGACTAGCCATATATATAACCTACCTAACAGTGTTTTAGTAGGTTTCTTTTTTCTCTCTATTTTTATATTCCAATGTAAATTAATTGTTGGTCAAATTGACCAATTTTAATTAATTAAAAAAATATATATAATAATTACGTTAAAGAATTAGTGAGGAAACTAATTTGGATGTTAACATAAAAGTTCAACTATATTTATGATATGAAGATGAAGTAGAAGATGAAATAGTAAAGAAATGTTAAATGGGTTTTATTTCAAAGCGTTTAAATTAATACAAGTTTGAATGAAAATAAATATGATTAAAACACGACAAGCTAAATTTTATCGCTGCAACGAGATAAACGCTTCGAGAGTATGCACAATAAATTAACCGGAATCGCCTGCATCTCTCTAGCACAGTGGGCACCCGGCGGCGGAGGCGGTGGAGGCGGCGCAGCGTGCGAATGCTGTACATCGTTACACTCTGCGCGTACGTCCGGCCAGGTTTACCATCCGTGCCCGAACTACCGTGCCAGTATATTCACGTTGGCGCGCACGTAAGTCTCCCCCGAGGACTGTTTGCCGCCGTCGTGGCCTCAACCACCACCACCTCCTACCCACCCACCACAATGTTGCCTCGCAGCAAAAGGCAGCAGGTCCGAGGGCACAATCGCATCGAACTTACCCTCGTCTCCACACACCCGCCCACTACCCTCTTGTCCTCATACTATCAAACCAATACCTCTTGCACCGGTACGACGACCGTGTCCTTCCTAGTAGTTGCACTACTCTGATTCGCATAGAATGCATCCAGGTTGGCTGGTGCTTCCCGAAACTACCGGCAGGTGGCTTGTGCGAAGATGTTACCACCGTGAGTGGTGTGAGGGGTACACGTATTTGTTAAGCAAATGCCCATTACACGCCGGCTGGTCCTCTCCCAACAATGTGGTTGTTGCACCTTCCCACTGCTCAGTGGCGTTGGGCTTGGGGACGAGGTGGCTGCTTCTCTACGACTGTACGTCGATGCGATTGTGAATTCCGTGCAACAAGACCAGCATGAGCGATTTTCGCGCACCGCGCAGCAGGAGGTGGTCGGCCCGACCCGCGCCAACCCACCAGCCCGCATCCTCAATTCCGGTATACTCGAACCACACTCGACCACCTTCTCTTGGCGACCGTGACACCCCGCATCTACAACACACGCCGTGCCTCTACTCCTCCAGCCTCGACCAAAACCTCACTGCCTCTCCTACATGGTCTCCATTGACTCCCACACTGTTCCCACTGTCTCTACAGCCACGACTACCTCTCATACCGTCTCTTTACTGCCACCTCCACAGCCACCCTCCTATTGCCGACGTCACCGTCGTCGTCAACGGCGGCGTTGGCATCGTCGGTGCCGAATTTAATTTCTCAGTGTGTTGTCCGAATAGGTTAAGGTTCTATGCATGTAAATCCGGTCGTAAATGAATTACACTGGCGCGGACGGAGGACAATTCCCACTAACGAACTTCTACGATTCCGGATTTAAATTCGCCCAGCGCTGCCTACGCCCGCCCGCGCCCGGTGTGGCATACATACGCAAATTGCGCAAAACAAGCGACGCATCTTCGCGAATATACGTGAGTGGGTGGTTAGGTTAGGTATGTGTATGTAAGTGCGCGCCAAAACTTTAAATGTCCTGCGCCAGGGTTGAATGCGAAACATTCACCGAGTCCAGTTGAATGTCCCCCCAAGCTTGGTCCTTCCTTTCCCCGAATTTGTGTGAGGAGACGGTGGTGTGGGCTGTGGGGTGTGTGCAAAGGGGGACGAGTGTGGACGTACAAATCGCCCCGTGTGCGCGCAATCCTTTCTTGTTCGCTACATTTCGTCATTTAACCGGACCTTCATTAGTTATGCCATACGCGAGCGACGGCAGGCGCAGCCGAAGCCGAATTTCGGTAACTCGGTAACAAGACGGGCGCATTGCAAATGCGCACAGCAATTATCCGAGCGCAAAGCAACTGAAATATGCTGCGACAAAGTGAAAACGTAAAACTATTACATTCTACATTCAACGTATGGTGAGGACGGGGCGGACCCCGTCCGAAAATGCACTCTCGAGACTTGTAATTTGCATGTTCGTAGAAAATGGAAAATGGACAGATAGATCTAACCTAAGGCCATTTTCGCATATATTGCGATGTATGATATATAACAAATCGTACATCAATCTTTTAGAATCACTGTTTCCGAATACTAGTAAAATTCAACCACCTGAAAATGCTCTTAGAATATATGCACACTGCGACTATTCCTAATAAATAAGAAATTCCCCTTTGGCTGTGCATTTGCATAAAATGTGCAATGCATAGGACTGATTACTGCGAGGAGGCCGAGGAGGCAATCATCGACAATGGTGATGAAATTGCAGCAGTCGGACGGACGCAAGTGCAAATTGAAATTACGACGGCCGAAGTGAGCGCGAAATATTTCAATCAGGCTGTGCACGGCAACGGTACGCCACGGCACGTTTTAATTCGAACACAATTGGTCGTCGGTTAATTTTCTGTTCCTTATATTGCCTCTCTTTTTCCCGGAGCGTCTCGAACCGCTTCGCAGCGGCTCTTTCTTAAGGGAACCTGGTCAAGCGTTGCCCCGGAACTCTTTCTAACCACCCCAACCCACTGCACACCGCCTGATAATATACGGGAGCGGAATAAAAAGAAAGTACTTTGTCCTGGACGCAGTAAGCGTAATGGAAGATAGGCGTGGGGAACGCAAGGGGGGCGCAACGAATTCATTTCATTAGGGTTCTATTAAATGGCTACAATTGATTGTGAGTTAACTGACCATGGAAAGGAAATTTCTTCGATAAAAAAAAACTTAAAATTTGTTAAAACTACTAATACCCCAAATAATCCAATTATTTATATTCAGTCCAAGAAAATATAATGAATCCTACGGAGTCCAAAATAGAATAACAAAAAAATGAAAACTTCAAAACTAAACCTAAGAGAACTTAATTAGAAGTGGTATTTAGGCATCTAGTCCTTAGTCCTCAACACACATAGTAGAATACTCTGAGCATCACCCAACCTCCACGCAGCTCCTCTCGATTCCCGAGGGAGATGTAATCACTAAGCGGTGTGTTCCTCGCCTTGCTGGGCGAGGACCACGCGCGTCCCGATAATGCCCGCGTGTTTGTGCGTACAACCATCTCGTTCCATCATCAAACCACCCGGTTTCCTCTCCCTAAACCCACTCGGTGGCTGTATGAGCTGGGTGTACGTCCTTACCGTACTCATACAGGAGTGGGTGGTCCTCTTCTTGAAGTGTTAAATTATGCATTAGCATATCTGTCCTGCACTTTGTAATTTCCGCAATACACTTTGATACGAGCAAACGCCAATCTCTATATATTGCCCCACGCTCCACATGCTCCTCAAACGCCTCCCGAAACGGTGGGTCCAGAAAGTATGAGTGTGGGGACCCTGTTGGTTGGAGGGGGCGGTTGGTTGGTTGGTTGCCGAGTGGAACACGGCGAGTTTATCGGGCTCGAGGTGGAAGAGGATGATCTGAGATACTTTGGCCACCTCGCTTCCAACATCCATTATCATGCAGAAGCGCGGTTGGACCACTCACGCCTCCTCCTCCTCCATATTCTCCACCCGTTTTACGCTGTGGCCTGCTATGTATGCAAACGCTAAATACATATTCTGCTCTATTATTCAACAATCTTCGTCAAACATTACGCGCTCTAACCGAATTTCGTGTGCGCCGACCATCGTCTACTTGGAAATTGCCTAAATTTTAGGTTTTTGTTTATTTGGTTGCATACTTTACGCCACTGTCTATGTTTAATAAGTTGCCTATAGTAGTTTATGGTAAATATATTAAGTTACCTATTTCTTTATATAAATGTGCATTAAGGTACCTATTTTTCTGAAAGTATAAGTCCAAGTAAAGAACATCTCTGTTGGTCTGGAACCATAGTGAGTTCAACGATGGCCCGATTCTAAAATTTCCGGTCAACGCTAATAAAGATTTCCATGTCCTTTGTTCTTCCAGTATATTAGAACAAGTGACTTAGTGATGAGGCTGATTGAGTTGACAATTCCACCTAGTCGAACATGCTCCCCCATCTTGAGCCCTTTGCGCGTGCAGGCCCGGACGTTTGATTAATGATTTTTTTGACTTTAGGGTTACGACTTCTTCTCCTCTCGGGTCCTCCTCGTCGTCCTCATGTTTCCCCTCCTTCGCTCACAGCAATCCCCTTAGTCCTCCTCCTCACCTCTCTCCATCTCACGCATCTACGGTAAGAAAATGGCAGAAATAGACACGCCGTAGCCAGACGGCGTGTCGCGCATGGAGGCGGCATGGCGAGCCGGTTCGTTCGGTGGTTTTGTGATTAATGCCCGCCGGTTGTTAGCGCGGAGGCGGCGCGAAAATGGCCCTGGACCGCTATAAAGTGCCATTTTTTACGAGCCGATATAAAAAAAGTTAGTTACTTTCGCTCTCCGTGTGCGATGGAATTGCGCTCCGGCAGTGAAAGCAACGTGTGTACATTTGAAGGTGTTGCAATTACTATCATTTTAATTAGGTTTTACCAAGGTGATAAAAAGTGACGGAGAAGAAATTCAATAAAAAGAACAAAGAATTTCGTGAAATTTACAAGTGAAGTAAAGAAAAATAGAGATCTGTAGAATTTCGACGAAATTCTTTCAAAACGTTTCTTCATTTGAACATTTTTGTGTTATTCTAAACTAATCTGATGTAAACAAAAATAGAATAATGGCACGTAAAGATGGCAAACCCAAGATATTGTTGTAGGAAATTTATATGATTATGTAAACTGGTAAACTGGATCCAACTATAATATAAATTTCGGTGTGTAAATTCAGAAAGTGTTTATCTAGCAAATCGAAAGCTTAATAAAGCAATTTATCACAACGCGAAGCACAACCATAATAAGCGCGTGTTTTTCGTTGGGTTTTCGGCGGGACCCGTTTGCATATTACAGTGCGTATCTACCCATTACTTGCCAGTACAAACAGAGCACGAAATAAATTTCGAATGACGGCCGACAAACACACCAAAATCGCTGATTATTATTCACTAATATGTGAGATACCTACTTCCTTCGTCCTTCTTATTTCCATTTCGAAAACCCCGAATCAAGAAATGTATCAAATATCTGAATGACCATGTCCCATCGCTCCCAACAAGGAAACCTTCGTACTTCGGACAATCGTTTAATTTATGTAACTAATTAAAATGCAATAATCTTAACGTTTCTTTCATTATGTTTGCTTTGCGTACGGGACAAGACCCCCGAAAAAGGGGTCGGGGTCAGTGTAGACCGTCTTTTCCTTAAGAGGGATAGACCTGGTCACCTACGATATTCCCGGATGGGGTCAATGCGGATGGCGAAAATGAAAAGAAAACTTTTTCTCCTTTCTTTATTGTATTTATGTAGCTATACGTTATACGTACGTGAGTTTTTTTCGTTGCCTTCGAGGGCGAGGATGAGAACGAGGACGTTCGGGCTGTTTGTAATCGAAACACGCTGGACGGTGGGCCTCTTGTTATAATTTATACGCTATATTGTTACAATGCCTGCATCGTTACAATCCTTTTGCGCGCTCCCAATCGGAAACATGTCCACGTTTTTGATTTAGGTTCTATTAGGCAAAAAAAGATTACGTTTCAATTCAGTGAATTGCCGAATGGTCGAATGCGTCCCGTCCACTTTTGATATCTACGACTGCGTGTTTTCCGGCTGCATTTTAAGCAGAAAATGTCTATGCATTTCGTTTGGTAAAGGCCTTAAAGAGAGAGTAACATAATAATTGTTAAATGTAACGAACGTTTTCATTGGATTCAGTTACTATAATTTCAAAAAAAAGTGACTTCAAACAATAAATAACGAAGAAAGCTGGGAAAGTTAGTAAAAAAATCCCAGTAAAAAATGCATTAGAAATGAAAAATTTAGTTTGGTATCAAAATAAACAGCTCTCTACAGTTTATTTTGATACCAAACTCATAAAACATTTTTCTTGGATTTTTACTAACTTCACAGGAGTTGAAAACGATAAGAATAACGTAAAAATGTATTTGATGGATTTGATTGATTGAATTTTAAAAAATACGAGTCAATTTTCAATTTTATAAAAATGTTTATTCAAATTCAAGAATCGACCGATCATTATCGATTGGCAAATCCAATCAATCAACCTCATCCGTTTCCCATTTGCCATCTATTCTCATATCTTCTCACTTCGCACTCATTCCCTCGCTGCTTCATGCATTCAAGCGCAGCCAATTATAAATATTGAATTCCATCGTGCATTGTACGAAAACTGGGTCTCCTTTCTTCATCTGACGAGATTCCTACAGGTGCGATTCGATACTGTTCGCTTGCGCGTTCGCATTCTTCCGATTTCAACGCTCTTCGTGAATCATCACAATCGCAATTGTAGACGATCACAGTATTTCATGTTACAGTCCTCGTCTCTCTCTTTCTCTCTCAAAGATGCTGCAGAAAAAAAACTGTCACAAGAAGGGTGCAATGATAGATAACCTTAGCAAGTCGTGAGATTTTTAGGGGTCGCTTGTTCTTCGAATGTGGTGCGTGCGGCAGGCAAGAGGAAATAGTTCACCCGAAGACGGAAGACGGTGAAGATTCGACACACGTTATTATCATTATATTGTCTCTTTCCAGGTCGGATTGACACGATTTATTGGTCTTCACTCATTGTTTGTCATTAAGGACATTAAGGACAAACACATAGCGTCCGATCATTGTTGAGGTTAAATTGGTTGAAGTTTATTTAGTTAGAATATGCTTTGATATAGGTGATATTTTTTAATGGATATATGACTTTTTTGTTATAATTTACATAAAGGGAAAGATAGATAAAAAGAAATATAGGATAATGCCTTGAAATTTAATCTACAGTGTAACAGAATACAGTATAACCTGCCGTATCAGAAACCTTCAGTGTACGGAATTACGTATAGAACGGAAAATTTTCAAGTTCCGATGGTTTACGTGACTTTTGCAATGTAATTGGACCTGTATTAACCAAATTTTAATGATACCGTATCTCTTTAATGAAAGGTGTGTTTTGATACCAACCTCATCATCTTATCATTATTATCGTTATCATTTTTCTTCATCAGCATATTCCTTTTGAATTTGCAACATTTTTTGTTTCGACATCCTGTGACACCACCCACTTCTAGTTTAGGAGACAACGGAGTGTGTATGTCCTCTTTTGGACTGATACATTCAAAATTGCAAACTTTAAACGACTTTTTAGAACACTTGCCCCGAGCGAAATAAATTGGATCTCGCAAAATGTGTTTGGGACATTTGCTGCCCAGTCCCCCACCCACGGCTGTATCGTATTCACTTGTTACATACGGAAACCTGTCAATAACGGAAATACGGATTGGTCCCGTAACTTTCCGAATACGGTAGATTTAACTGTATTTTGTTTAAATTTTTGCTTACCAATGAACTGGTCCCATAAAAGCAATAAAATACTAAACAACTTTTTTCAATTTTGACTACTTTTGCTCCTTCCTACAAAGAACGTATTTATGTTTCCCATTTTCCATATTTATGCCATTCATAAAACTTTTATGACATTTTAATAAACCCATCAAGTAAGTACGCAACACCCTTCTCTGGGGACCTTGCACGGTTTGACCACTGCCCGGTTTGACCAACTCCCGATGCGCCTCGTTTTCTTCCCGTTATTCTCTCGTCTTTTTTCTTGTTTAATGCGGAAACGAGCGCAAAACTCGTTTACCCCAAACTACGCTTAAACTGTCCCCCGAAACTAACAACCTCCTAACGAGACAGTCATGCAAACGGGCTAGGAAAAACAGGAAGCGTCAAGGAAATGACCACTGACCGGTGACCTCTCTACACATGATAAGCGTGTTAAAATCTAGTTTGTGAGTGGCGCTAACCACTTTAGCACATCTTTATTATGCAATTATGACGTGCGTACAAGACTGGAGGGAATCTGGTCAAGCTGGTCGTGGTCATACTGGTCAATCTGGCTTGACCAACAAGAATCTTTAGACCACCTTCTGAAAGAGGGTCATTTTATTTGTATATGGGCGATGACCATGTCTAACTAGACCACTCGACACATTCGACATGTCGACGTGGTCATCATCACACACACGAGTATCGCATGACATACGACGTTTGACATTTGGCTTACATTTTCGAAAATACATGTCATTAATTTTAATCCTTCGTTGTTTGGGTTTCGGCAACTTAGAGGAGGGCTACGAGAAGCCGGTTTTATAGACTATTATAGGTAGATCACAAGAGTATAAGTGATAGTTATAAGTATGTACAGTTATTAGTCATTTCGACTTTTATAACTCATGCCCGGGGTAAATATTGATGAGTTTGTAAACGCTGCTTGTGAGTTTATTTATATGATTATAAATATATTTCAAGGAAGGGCATAAAATGGACTGGTTAAGATCTCAAAAAGTTATTATTGGGTTTTTTATCAATAATAAATTAAGTTACTTTTAGATTTCTGCCATTTAGATGTTCAAGAATGCAAATATTATTTTTGTCTATAATTATGTGTTTAAAAAAATATATACCTCGGTTAGATGTCACAATAATAATTATAAGTTAAATTTACAACAACGAAAAATGACAAAAAAAAAACTAATTAACCCCGCTCTAAATATAACCTAATAGGAACCTACGTACGTATCTGAAGGCTACAATAGGGTAACCCTTAAAATCCTACTTTTGATTGGAATTTAATTGATGCGCGGATTAACGACTCCGCCTCCTAATCCACCGCTCAAAAACGACCCAAGTACTTAATTTACATGCAGCCCTACCAGTCTTCCTGCCAAGATCCTCGCCGTAATTCCAATCTCCAAACAGTATTTATGTTTGTCCACTTGAAATTTTTCCTGTCCATTCCATTCCATCCCAATCCTAGCCTGAAAGTACGACGCTTAAATGCAAGTAATCAACCCTGACACAACCCTGATAAAAACCCCGAAAAAATAAAGTACAACGCAGGGGTGTCCGAAGATTTAAGGATTTACCAGAAAATCATAAAAATCCTTTCTTTCCCAAAACCCACGACACACTGGTGTAATTACTGGATTATAATTTACAGGCTAGTGACAAATTTTTTGACATGATTATAATAAATTTTAGAGGGTTATTGAGTGAACTAGAAGTTTTGAAAGTGTTTTACATACAACATTTTTATCTTTACATGTTTACAACTTGTAATTTCCTCATAAATTTAGTAATAAATTTAGAGCAATGGTAGTAATTTAACCGTTGCTTCCAGTTACGCTTAAATCAAAAACTAAATCCCCAAAAAAATATAAGAGGACAATTAAAAAACGTTTTACTCAAGTAATTTCACATCGGACACGGACACGGCGCCGACCGCGTCTTATAACAATCAAAATTTATAACGAATTTAACATTTTTAAAGGTTAAAGGGTGATTTTTTTAATGGTATGTCTTCAACATATCTACATGTGTCCATTTTTCCGCTAAGGTGGTTCCTAAACCTTTTTGGGCATGGACGGGTTAAAGGTAGCCCACAAATATATGTAAGACCTTCTTCTCGAGTCCATGGAAAGTCCATGGAAAGGGGATTTTTTTTATTGAAAGGGAATAAATAGAGAAAAGAAGTGGACAAGTTGAATGGTCTGCTTTAAGTGGCCGTGGCCCGCCTTGTGTGTGATCAGGAAATAAATAACGCCTCATGAGGAAGTATCATCTGCATGCCGAGGAGGAAAAAGGGGTGCTGACCCTTTTTTCTATCCTGCTTCTATTATACTAATTCCTTCAATTCCTTTGCGCGTGATTACAATGTGTTGGCGACCAGTGGTCATGAGGCCGAGGCTACCAAGTCGTTTGTCTTTTTATTTTTTGGTCGTAATTTTTTCTTCTTTACAGGCGACTTACTGCACCACCCTTAAGATTCGGAAAGTGGCCAATACTTCTTTCGGACCCTCGTTTGCATGTGAGTATTTCTATGTAATTTTATTTGTGATTCGACAAAGTGTGCGTCCGAAAGAAGAGGGTTTACTTTGATTTATCCGTAACGTATTATTTTTTAATTAAAATGTACCGAGGGATATATGCATGATTTTAAGTGCTTGTAGTTGTTAAACTTATCTTTTTATACTCTTGAATTATACGAAATTACTTTGCATAATATTAATCTGAGTTGTTTTTAAGTGGTTGATATTAATTTTTGTGTCGGTAAAAATGAAAAATTCATACTTTACGTATAAATAGGTTAGAGTCGGTTGAGTGGGACTGTAGGCAACCCAAATGACAAAGCACATGACCTGTCAAGCACAACTGAATATCTAACTTCAAACACAAAATTCCACGAAGACACAAGAAATATCAATATTCAGAAAACTATTGCTATGGGTTTATTAAAAATTTCAAAATGTATGATTGAACGTATTCGAACTTTAGGTATTTGACTTTCATGTGGACGAAAAAGGTCAACGATACACATAATTGTTATGCAGATTGATGGAAAATTGACACGTCGCGAATAAATTGCACATCTTGGCATGGCAGGCCTTAAAAAATGATCATCTCGTGCGATGCGCCGCTGCTACGATCGTGCATGACTCGTGGAAGGTCGTGGATGCAATGATCTCGCTCGCAAGGTCAAGGATAGAGCCCGACTGGCGATGCACTTCAAATTACTTTCGCTGCAAACATATAATTAATTTTGTTTAATTTTATTCGCCTTGTTTTCGTCGTCAAATTGTTTGGTCTTTCCCGTGTGTATACTTAGCAGAATCAAGTAAAACCTTCGAGTTGTTAGAATTTTTAATTATTGGTAAGCCATTAGGCAAAAGACAATTATTTTTATTGTATGTAGTAGACAAAAGATTGTAAAAAAATAATACAATTTTAATGTAACTCGAGCCATCTATTGGAAAAATATAAACTTTTACAAATGGACCTGATAGATTTCTATAGATAGTTTTATATTTGGACAACAGAGGGTGCAAACGAAAACAAAAGCTAAATGTGAAAACAAATTTGAATAGTATGTCGGTGCTGCCAACTATATGAACATACCGTCAACTTTATTGACGTACGGCTGTCAAAGTTGTCAAAGCCACATGGTGGTTAGTTGTTTACAATCATCGCCTACCATATACCGATTTTCGAGGTGAGTCGCAATCATCCATTTCAAAAAACTCGCCGAACTTAATTCTAAATGCACGAATCATCGCCAGCGTATGTGCGTATGAAATCCTCCTGCGGACACTGCCCAACGTGACGGTCTGCAATGTTTTGAATGCACGTATTGCAACACCGAGGAGGTTATGGCCGCACGCAGCTCGCTACAGATCGCGCCGATCTACAGCCGAATCATAGCCAAGTTTCCACCCAACTTTACGTTCTGTTTCGCGTACGGCTCCGGCGTCAAGAAACAATTTAGCGCCGGCACCAGTCATGACGACCGCACGTCCAACATGATCGATCTCGTCTACTGCGTCGACAGCCCAAAGCACTGGCATCAAAACAACCTCAAAGAACATGCGGCGCATTACAGTGCTCTCAAGTATCTCGGGCCGAATTTCATTGCGTCCTACCAGCAGAACTCAGGTGCCAAGGTG
Organism: Weissflogia rhopalogaster; assembly: GCA_019419845.2. Taxonomy (NCBI): domain Eukaryota; kingdom Metazoa; phylum Arthropoda; class Insecta; order Coleoptera; family Staphylinidae; genus Weissflogia; species Weissflogia rhopalogaster. The sequence goes on along the minus strand of WSZQ02000005.1, from coordinate 430,681 downwards.
TACTTCAATACCTTAGTGCCACTCGAAGGCGTGCTCATAAAATACGGCGTAATTTCGACCAAAGATTTGATCACCGACCTCCTAGATTGGTGCGATTTGTACATAGCTGGACGGCTGCATAAGCCAGTCGAAATCATCACGGATCCAACACAAACCGAGATTCAAACTGCTCTACAGCTCAATCTGCAGTCGGCTGTACACGCAGCTTTGCTTATTTTGCCAAATACTTTCTCAGAGTATGAGTTTTATCATGCAATTTCTAATCTAAGCTACGCAGGGGACTTTAGAATGACGTTTGGGGAGAATAAAAATAAAGTTTCCAATATTGTCAAGCCCCAATTGGAAGGATTTCGCGGATTGTACAGGTCAATTTTGTCGGGTTTAACAGACTACACGGATTTTCCTATGTTGCGTGATGCTGAAAAAGGGACTAGTCTTTGTTCGCAGGATGTTAGCCCTTTGGCAAGGCTGCATCACTTGAATCATCTTCCAAAATGTCCACAGAAAGTTTTGACACGATTTTGGAATCGGGGACAGTTTAAACAAGACACTGAAGATGTTTTACGTGCAATTGCGTATGATGCTGATTGTAGTGCGGTTGTAGAGCAATGTATTAACGAAATTGTTTGGCGGTCGTCGGTGTGGCAGAGTCTTAAGGGGGTTCTCACTGCTGGTGTGTTCAAAAGTGTTAAATATAGTGGTAGAAAAATAGCCAAAATGTTTCAATAACATTTTAATAATTATAACAAATTGTGGCATTAAAATACAGTCAGTTGTTTAAATGATATATAGTTGTTGATGTGAATATAGCGTTCTTTTTTTTGTTTGTTTTTCGATCGCTTAGAAATGTATCAATTTTCGGATTCGGATACAACAGACTCGGATGATGGCATTCGTTTTAAAACAGCAACAACACGTGACAAACCCAAGTCAATCACTGGTGAACGACATGTGAGGATGAGAAGTCGGAGTAGATCCAGGGATAGAAATGAAAGGCGTCGAAGGAGTAAGTCAAAAAGCCCAAGAAGATCTTCCAACGCTTGTAAATCACTGTCTCGGCGTAGCCCGGCAATTGTAAATCAAGGATCTAGATCTAAAAGTAGGGAACGTTCGAAGAAGAGGTCTATATCGCCGATTAGGTTCGATGCAAGTCCTCGGAGAAGTCACAAAACCGCTAGGAAACGATCTAGGAGTAAGGAGAGGAAAGCCAAGCCCTCCGAGAAAATTGATTTAGTGCAAGCTACTATTTCGCTTGATTCATTTTCTGATGATAGTGATATTTGCGCGCCTCAAAAAGTTGACAAGTTTAGAGAAAAGAGACTTTCGAAGGATGTAGAGTCTGGGAGTAATGCTTTTTGTGGACCAGAATTGCCTAAAATCCTTCAAAAGTGTGAAACTAAGGAAAGAGATCATTCTGAAGATGAGAAAGAAGTTTGTGGTCCTTTGTTGCCTCCACATCTTCAAAAATCGGCTTATAAAATCATAGATACTTCTTCAAAAAGTAATTCTGACGATGCATGTGGTCCTGCCTTATCTCCAAACTTAGAGAAATCAAGAACTCTGGTGATAAATGATGGTAATGAAGATGTTTCTGGACCTTCACTCCCTCCACATGTACAAACATGTTCTAAAACGATGGAAACGTCTTTAGAATGCAAATCTGGGGATATTTGTGGACCCGCCTTACCTCCACATTTGAAAAAAGCAAATTCGGAAGTATGTGGACCAGCCTTACCACCCCATTTACTTAAAACTAAACCCACTCCTTCTGAAATAAAAGAAGAAAGATCGATAGGTCCTTTCATCCCTGAACACATACGAAAACAACTAGAAGAACGTTCTGAAGAACCTATAAATGAAAACATGGACGTTTCTGAAGATTACGAAGATGTTGCTGAAGATTTAAATGAAGAAGAAGAAGATTGTTACGGACCTCTACCACCTGAACTTCAAAAACAAACAAAAGCTCATGTCGCACTTGAGGAACGAGCTCTGCAAATAAAACTCGACCAACTAACACCGCAAACATCCAATGAACCGATTCGTGAGGAGTGGATGCTGGAATTGCCCACAGTGCAAGCAGCGAACCTTGGTCTTGGCCCAAGACAGTTTAGAGCCAAGGCTGGACCTGATATGTCTGACCGATCTTCATGGACAGACACCCCAGGGACAAAGAAGGAGAAAAAAGTTGAAAAGGTTGACCTTCAGAAAGAAACCGAAATGATGGCTATGCGTAAACGTGATGAAGAACAAGAAGCTATGGTTAGGAAAGCTAAGAAAAAGAATAAACGTAACAAAAGTTTAATGCAACAGCATCAGGATAAACTCAGCGCTAAGAAGAAAGTAACTTGGTGTTTTAAACTTTTTTAGAAGGTGGTACTAACTATTTTGGTTATAGGAACAAGGAGGTCCAATTGTTCGGAGACCGTTCAACAGGGACACTGACTTGAAGGTGAATCAATTTGACGATGCCCAAAAGAAGGCAATTATGAAGAAGGCACAATTATTGGATGATCGATTTTCGCATGGACAGACTAAGTATTTATGAGATATGTTTTTATTTTTAGGTTATACAGGTAGGTTAACAGGTTATCTTCTATAATTAAAGTGAAATATGTTAAGATAAAGTGGATATTGAACATATGTGTTTAATATTGAATATATTAAATTATTTAAGACATGTTTTTTTGTTTGTTTTAAAGCTGGATGAGCTATTTGTGGTCTGCTAAATCTGGGTTACGAAAATTATTTGTAGATAATTAAATTAAATATTTAGCACATTTTCGGGCACGTAAGTTGCTTCTGACATTGACTTGCGAATTTCGGCCTGTTTCTTTGCCAATTTGTTCTTCCACTTTTTGTACGAGGTTATTTGGTAGATAATCAAACAAAGAAGTGCGATTGAGAAACCAATGCAAATGGCATAAGCCACTTCTAAGTCTGGTTGCTTTGTGCAGGTTCGCCAAGGGAATGTATCAATTTGATGGTCTTGTGTTTCCATGTGAACTTTAATCTATAAAATTGAGATTTGGACTTGGTATTGTTTTAATTGAATATTGACTTACCATGACAAAACCTTGATCTCTAAAGTGAGCGCAATACAACGACAGCATGCTTTCACAATCTACGCAATTAAAAATGCCGGAACGGAATGTTTGGTTCACCCTATTTGCGTTTAAGATGCGAACGTTGAGAAAGCAGACAGCATACCAGGGAGAATCGTTCGGCATACCACTGCTATTTGTAAATGACAAGAATATTAAATACTAATCAATTCAATGTGGCTAAAACTTACCACTGACATAAGCCACTAATAGAAAGGCCAAAAATGAAGAAAACATGTGAATACATTTTGAATAGTCCATGCAGAGCTCTCTGGACTGGTTGCTAGCAAATGCACTACTGCTATTAGTTTGCGAGTAGTGGAGTTAAAAGTAATCGCTTGTTTAAATACCCATATCTTTATCTAGAAACAAATATGTCTCGTCTTCTATGGAATTATGCAGAAGGGTTCAATTACGGTATAATAAAAATGTTTATTGATCGCTTCTTGTTGGTGCTTCGCGTAAACGGATACAAGTTTATGTTAGATAGATGATACAGTCTATGTTAGATACTTGGTATGTGATAACTTAGTGCTAGGAATGTTAATGTCTACGAAGCTTAGGTGTACAGTTGCTCAGCAGGTCGTCAGTTTGCCATCACTGCAGCATATTGGTTCATCTTGTGTGGAAGCGGCGAATAGCCAATTGTTGTTGCAGTTTTTGTAATGGACAGCAGGCTAAGGAAAGAAATTTATTAAATTTAGGGATGTATTTATGTTCGTATAGGTTAACTAACTTTGATTTAAGACATTTTTAGCAGCTTTTACTTATGTCAAACTGGTCAAAGTAAGAGTTACTTAAGTTTAGAGGCAGTAATATTGTCTAATGGTAGTAATTCTCTAATTATAACTTATTTTTAAAAGGAAAAAGTTTCATTAGAAACGTGTGTGCCACAATACGGCATATTAAAATGTAAAAAGAACTTACTTTGATACCAACAGCAGAATTGATATGTGCGCAAAGAATCTCAATACTACGACTTTCGCTGAATGCAGGCATGGACAAACAGAGCGATTTGCATTTTGCCTCATCGCAGTTGAAGTTCTGCATCGCCGTCTGATAGAAAATCGGCGTCTCGACGCTCTTCTTTGGCGTCTTGAAAACGGCACATTCGCAACGATCGTTGGTGCGCACCGAGTGGTAGATCATCATGTCCGTATCAGGTCCGTTCATAATATGTGCAACCCTGGGTATTACCGACGTCATCTCCGGGTACATTGTCGACGAACTCGGTGGCGTCACTTTGTCTTTCCTGCGTCTAGCTGCATCGCAGTCGCAACTAAATTGATTTATAAATTCATAATAATGAAAAATAATTAACCATTAAGATGATGGCTGCGAGAAAAGAAAGATTTACCCCATCAGGAGGACCAAAACGAAAAGGACGACACACTTTACAAACGCCATTGTATTCTGCTCATGTGGTAGCATCGCAACTAGTTGCATACGGCGACGTTTTGGAGCTTTTATAGTGATTGCCGCACATTCGGCACATCGAATTGTTTTAATGATGGCAAGAATGTATGTTGATTCAACACACGACAAAGTTTTGGATACATCACACTCATCGCAGGTTTACTCATCAATGTTCTTTATTATTTGCATGCAAAAATTTGTAGTTATTTACAACTACAATATTTAGGCTAAGAAAATACATGTCTCTAATCAAACAAAAGCTAATCGCGTCACATTGAGAATCAGGTTCATGGCAAATGTCTTCGTCGTCTTTGGGCAGGTCTTCCCATCTCACTGGCTCACTATTTGGCTGGTGGAGAAGACGGTGGTGTACAGGGCACCGATCGTCCATCATGGCAGCAGAATTCCTTTTCGCACGTCAACCCGCTGTACTTCCATTCGCCATCGCATATTTTCGACCATAACGATGGCTAAACAAGCATAATATGTCTCATTTTTGTGTGTATGTTTCATTTTAGCTATTTGTTGAATTTACCTTAAAAGCCGTCGCGTGTTTTACATTCATGCAGATGAAATCATCGGCTTTGTCTTTGCCCAACTTCGCCAGTTCGATGCACATTACCTCACAATTTTTGGCACCTTCTTCATTGCATGTGACGTTTATTGGATTTTGCGAGAGAAGTGGCTCAGTGCCCGCAGGGACTGGAGTTGATGTTTCTTTCAGGTTGAATGCTGCACACTCACATTTCGTTGCTATAATCGTAAACATGTTTACATTAAGTTACATTAATTTTACCTTAAGTTACATTAAAGTTAGTTTAACACAAGCGATTTTAGCTTAAATTAATGTTACTTGAATAAAATTTACACTCATCTAACATTAACATTACTACTTTTTATACTTAAATCAAACATCTTACACTCTGCATTGTTTCCAGTAATAGCAGCGATTAGCCTGAAAGTAAAATCAAAGTTTAATTATAAGAGGCAATGGATTTATTTAAACTAAGTTTGATTTCACTTACAGTGTCGCCGAGATGATGAAGAGTCGCCGAAGCATGTTTCTTCAGTTTTTGGTTCTTTGTGGCTCGATCTACAGCTACTTCTTAGGTGGTATGAACCGGGTGCTGGTGCGTCTCCTCGAGTGTTGGATGGTACGTAGCCATGGCCCATTTTATACGCTCCTGATTGATTACTTTATGCCCATTAACTTAGGCCTTATCTCGTGTTTACACGCGTGCAGATTGATTCGCGCAAGCAATATAATACGAATTGCAAGACTAAACAATGTTTTCTTGTTAATGCCATTGTTTGCCGTTTATTTATGTCGTCATTTTAATGGTGTATTCATATTTCTTGATTAGGATTTAATTTACGTATTCGAAAAAATACTAAAATTTGCCTTGAATGCGTTCATAAAATTTGTTTATACATTGTTAAAAAGTTGTTTTGAAGAATTTGATGTATGAAACAAGTGTTAATTTTCATGTAGAAGGTGCCTTAAACTGTAATTCAAAGCTGAACAATGGAAATTCCAATCTTCTAATGAATCTAATGGGAAATACGTGGAAAAATTCCTACGAATTCAAATTTCATCAAAAACGTTGCTTCTGGAAAACAAACATTGTTACGCCATCTATTTTTAAAAAAAGCCAAAGCTCGAAAATAACGCATGCGCATATCTGATCAAACGAAAGAAACCGAATAACTTCGTCAGGTTGGCGCTGGCGGCGCGACGGTTGCGATAGCAGTTCGAATTTCAACCCAGCACAACGTATTTCTAACCGTCACGGCACGTTTTCTCTCCCGCTCGTAACACTCGCCGGCCGCCGTGCAATTTTCCCATCGCCATCGTGATCCATTACGCTTCTTCGCAACCACTGCCGACGATCTGCCACATCGTTTGCATCCTTTTACACGTTATTTTACCCTTTCAACTCCTCAACAGACGCCTAAAAAGAAGAGCAAAAATGTCTCGTGACGAGAAAGCAGCCGATATCATCCCGGATCAAATCTACGACGCTGGCACCAAGATGGTATATCAAAAAGGGCGTTTTTTCGGCAAGGTTGGTGCAATTCTTTTTCTATATTATTCAACCTAGAAAACGTGAAAAGCTAAAAGATGCTGGATACATTATAGCAAGGACCACAAGCTGAAATCAAAATGGAGGTTTTCTAGACAGGTGTCGCTGCTTTGTGTTTTAACTGATAATAACTTATCAGGTTTATTCAGAAGATTGTTTTATAGAAAAACACGTGGTCTCTTTGTTATCTCAATTGTTAGAATTCATTTTGTTTGTTTTTGTTTCAAATGTTTTGTTTAAATGGTTCATTGTTAAACTGTAAATGAATTTCTTTTGGTTTAGGGAGGGTTTGCAAAATGCTACGAGATAACAGACATGAATGGCTGCGTATACGCAGGGAAAATCGTGTCGAAGTCACTCATGCAAAAGCAGAATCAACGCGACAAAATGACACAGGAGATTGCTATCCACAAGGAGTTGAAGCACAAACATGTTGTTGGTTTTAAAGGTTTTTTTGAAGATATACATAATATTTACGTTGTGCTGGAGTTGTGCAGAAGACGGGTATGTCGACTTTAAAATTCTACCTTTTATAATTTACTACTCTCCAAATATGTATTTGTTTGTAATTCTATTGTCTTATAGTCAATGATGGAGTTACACAAGCGTCGTAAGGTGCTCACGGAGCCAGAGACACGATTCTACATGAAGCAACTTGTGAATGGCATTGATTACCTACACTCCAATAATATTATTCATCGCGATTTGAAGCTGGGTAATATCTTCCTTAATGACGAGCTACATGTGAAGATTGGCGACTTTGGGCTAGCGGCAAAGATTGAGTTTGATGGCGAACGCAAAAAGACGCTTTGTGGCACGCCCAACTACATAGCTCCCGAGATTCTTACAAAGAAAGGGCATTCCTTTGAGGTTGATGTATGGTCGCTGGGGTGCATTATGTACACATTGTTAATAGGTCGGCCACCGTTTGAGACGAGCACTCTGCGTGAAACTTACTCGAAGATTAAGAAATGTGAATATAAGTGAGTTTTTGACTATTTTATTTACTCTTTTGTTTTGGACTAAATTATTTCCAATTTCGTGTTTTAGTTAGGTTTTTATGTTTACATTTTATATTTCTCAATGTCTAGAATCAACAATAGTATATCAGAAGTATCGAAACATCTCATAATGCTGATGCTACAACAAGAACCAAACAAACGTCCGAAAATCAAGCAGATTGGATTACACGAGTTTTTCCTTGGTTATACACCCGGTGCCCTGCCAACAAGTTGTCTCACGATGGCGCCGCGATTCGATCAGGTCGAAACTGGTCGTCGTCTACCGCTGAGTGAAGTTAACGGTAAGTTTTCAAGTTGATTACCAAGTAGTTTTCACCTGACTCCGTTTGTCATGATTTGACTTATTCCAATGTTGTGTTTAACGTCATTTAATGTAAATAATGAGTTTTCGACACGTTTTTTTAAAGTTTTCTTTGTTGGTTTTGCTTAAAGGTTTGCCAGAGGCCCCAACAACGTCGAAACCAACAAGAAATTCTGTTGCCGCCAGTGGTATCACGGATTATCGTGTGAATCGCGACTTCAACCCCAAGGAGAACCTCATGGAGTTGCGTAAAATGTTATCGAATGTGCTGCAGGCGAAGCCGGCACGCAATCAAAACTTTGGGGATGAGATGTCCGATCCGGCGGCTCAGCCCCTTATTTGGATCTCAAAATGGGTGGACTACTCGGACAAATATGGTTTTGGATATCAGCTCTGCGACGAGAGTGTTGGTGTCATGTTTAATGATTCTACAAAGTTGATTTTACTACCTAATGGACTGTTCGTATTCTCCCTCTATTTTTCATGTCTGAGTTTATTTTTAAATTTCATTTTTTTGTATTATCTTATTTTTTGTTTTTATCTTATTTAGGAATGTACATTCGATTGAAAAGAATGGCGAAGAAAGTTATATGACCGTGGATGAGTTTCCGAAGAGTCTCGATAAGAAAATGAAGCTGTTGTCGTACTTTAGTCGCTATATGAAGGAGCATCTTATCAAGGCAGGTGCGTCGGTGGTGCGAGAGGCACCTGATTCGCTCTCGCGAATCCCTCACCTACACCAATGGTGCCGGTCTACCTCTGGTGTACTTATGCAATTGAATAATGGAACAATTCAAGTAAGTCTGTTTTGAAATTTCGATCATTTGTTATAGGCAGCCAGTTTACCTTAAATTTTCTATAGACTATAATTTTCTATAAATTTAATTGTTTCCAGATAAACTTTAGTGATCATTCGAAAATAATCATGTGTCCCCTGATGGCGGCAGTGAGCTATATCGACCAAGATAAGTCCTTCCGCACATTCCGTTTCGAGTCGATCGAGCGTAATGGATGCTCAATGAATCTGCACGATAAGATTCGGTACGCGTACGACAAACTCGGCGGCATGCTGGGCTCGAATCAGTATTAGTTTTGAGCGTGGTTTGATTCAACTGGGCTCATCTGAGGCTAATTTATTTTTGAATCATGATCACTTCGACTATAGTGTTGCGATGGAACTATGCTATGGTCCAAACGGCGGGCGGCCTCCCAGTGGCCGCCTCCTGACGATGAGAGATATCCACGCGTTTTTGTATTGTTTAATTTTAGCGACATTTTATATGTATATTTATGTACTTCTTACACGAAACTATTTTTAACTATTTTAAATGTAAAACAACGCTGTTAATTTAATTACGGGATATTATTGAAATAAACTATGTGTTTAACAAATATTTATCATTTCAGCCGTTCACATGAATCTTCTTAAAAACATTGATTGGAATTGTAAAGTTAAATAGTAAAATTGGGTTTAAGTAATTTAATGACTTTGATGTAGGCAACCCAAGTAACATGTTTAAAATTATTTCTTAAAAATGTTAGGATATATTTAAGGTAATTAATGCATTAATATAACCCAATTTTCTTGCATTTAAACATTATAAAGTTGTCTTAGTTAAAGAAAAAATGTAGTAAACAAATGCATAGCGTCCTTTTAACAAAGTGAGGTTATCTATGTATACAGCAGCTGATTGCAGAGGGGTCGTCGACCCTACTAGCGGCGAAGCCCCACATTGATCTTTCCTGCGTGCGTGCGAATTGACAAACGGTGTGTTCCGCCGTTGCCACCTCCACTGTCGCCGCCGCTACCACCACCACCGCCTCTACTGTCGCCGCCACCACCGGCAGCCGCGCGAGTCATCGCGTTCGTCCGCACAGCATCTGCTTCACCCAGTTGTGTCGGTAAAATCAACAGGATCGAGTCCGAGCCAACAACATCGCGATGCGGGTGATTAATTAACGATAAGTGTTACAAACTGGTGCAGTAAGGAGTAGACAAGCAGTGTGAAGTGCTGTGTGTAAGTTTATGAAGTGAGGATGCAGCGTAGTAAGGAGGACGTCTTCGAGCAGAAGAAAATCGAGATCGAATCATGGCTTCAGCGTTTGGAGAAGCGCCTTGGGCAGATGGCCCCTGTTGGCCACACCGCCGACGTCCTGGAAATGCAGCTGCGAGAGCAGAAGAGTTTTCACGCCGAAATACACACGTTCAAGTTGCAAATGGAAAGCTTCCAACAGTTGGCTCAGAAATGTATTGCTATGCATCAGCATGAGGATACAAGTCATTTTAAAAGGGTAAATATTACTTATCTTACTTAAGGGTCTAGAAAAGAAGGTATGTAACTTTAAGAAATAATGTAGGTAACCAATTAAACTTGTCTGATAAAACTAGGTTATTTTTATAACGTGAAACTAAAAAATTGCGGTTAAGTTTTGTTAAATTAGGTTAAACATATCTGTATTTAATTTTCTTTTTAAATTTCAGTCTGTATCCGACATTTCTCAACTTTACACCCGCCTAGATGCATGTGTAATAAACCGAGGAAAACTCCTGCATGCCGCCATGAGTTCCCTACAGAATCTCGACCGATCCTTGGACAAATTCCTTGCGTGGCTTAGCGAAGTCGAGTCGGTTCTTGAATCGTTGGAAGCCGATGGCGATTCACGACGTGGTGCCCACGGCCTGAAGGAACTCCAGACCGATATAGAACGTCAGGCAACAACACATCAAGCCTTACGAACGTCAAGTTTGGCATTGTTGGGAACTCTAGCGCCTGAAGATGCTCTTATGCTGCAGCTACGCGGCGACGAGATGGAGAGGCGCTGGCAGGTCCTCAAATCACGCACGATGGAGCTGCGTAATCGCTTTGAGCACAACACCGAGTATTGGAATGCATTATTGTTGGCTTTGCGAGAGTTGACAGAATGGGTGATTCGTAAGGACACGGAGTTGGGGTTAGCCGCACGACAGGACGATCATCGTGCCTTTCGTCAACAATTGGAGGATAAAAGACCGATGGTGGAGAGCTCATTACGATCAGCTCGACAGTTTGTCGCTGGAGAACCGTCCGGGGATTTAGCGAGGAATTTGAGGAGAGAATTGGTGAAATTGAGCGATAAGTGGAATGCTTTGATTGATCGTTCTGATCAATTGGCAGCTAGATTTGAACAAAATAATGTGGTATGTAAATTTCAATCATCATTATCAAATTTTCATTATTTAATGATTATTCGTTTCATTTTGATAGTTATTAACTTTTATTGTATTAATATTTATTATGGATGTCAACTTTTTTCCAGAAACTTAAACAATTAACAACAATTCTCGAAGATTCCTCCTCAGCCGTCGCACGTCTAGAACGTGCGTCGTTAAGTTGGAGTGGTCCTCGAAATCCATCAGAAGCTCGTGATCTTCTTAATGGTTTAACTAACCTCGAACAACAACTACCGCCACTCCAACGATCCTTGGAAGAAGCTCGCAATCAAGCTTCGATGATCGGTCATGCGTTGCCACCACCACAAGCTAACCAACTCGAAGACTGCACGGCACGTTGTCGTGCCCTTCAAGCAGCCATACGCGAGAGACGCGAAGTATTACAAACTGCCTGTCAGGGTGAATTATCACCGGGTCCTTCAAGCGTGCAAGCACCATGGGAGCGTGCCACCACACCAAATAAGGTACCTTATTATATAAACCATAGCACTGAAACTACCCACTGGGACCATCCACATATGCTAGAACTTGCCCTTATTCTACTTCAATTGAACGAAGTACGTTTCTCTGCCTATCGCACAGCGTTAAAACTGCGCACGATTCAAAAGAAACTTTGTTTTGATCTTGTAACTCTTGCTACGACGACCGAATCGTTTGATGTTCACGGTCTACGTGCACAAAACGATCGCCTGCTCGATGTCACCGACATGATGATGGTATTGCGATCGCTTTTTAACAGCACAGCCCAACAGAATCCCAACATGGTGGATGTTCCACTCTGTGTTGACATGGCTCTTAATTGGGTGCTGAACGTTTATGATAGCCAACGTACGGGGCAAATTCGTGTACTTAGCTTTAAAGTCGGTTTAATCTTGCTTGCAAAAGGGCATCTTGAAGATAAATATCGCTACCTGTTTCGTTTAATCGCTGATTTGCAGCAAAAGGCAGATCAGCGCAAACTCGGTCTGCTTTTGCACGATGTGCTTCAAGTGCCGAGACAACTTGGGGAAGTTGCTGCCTTTGGTGGGAGCAACATCGAACCGAGTGTGCGAAGCTGTTTAGGCGATCTGGAAGAATTGGAAGCAACCCATTTTCTCGCTTGGCTGAAGCAAGAACCACAATCGTTAGTTTGGCTGCCGGTTCTGCATCGTATCGCTGCCGCAGAGGCGTCGAAACATCAGGCCAAATGCAATGCCTGCAAACAGTATCCGATTGTTGGTTTTCGCTATCGTTGTTTGAAGTGCTTCAACTTTGATATGTGTCAGGGGTGTTTCTTTGCCGGCCGGTTGACGAAGAGTCATAAATTGTCGCATCCAATGCATGAGTATTGTATGGCGACGACAACCGTGGAAGATGTTCGGGACTTTACAAAAGCGGTGAGGAATAAATTCAAGAGTAAACGACATTTTGTGAAGCATCCAAGGATGGGATATTTGCCAGTGAGGTCCGTGTTGGAGGGCGATGAGTTGGAGAGTCCGGTAGCGTCACCACAACATAATGATATGCATTCGCGATTGGAGATTTATGCAAGTCGGCTGGCAGAAGTGGAATTACGTGCTGCATCTCCAGAGGACGAGCATCGACTCATTGCTGATCTGTGTCACTCTTTGGAGGGTGCTCCGGCTAGTCCCGGTCAATTGATGTTGGTCATTGATGAGGAACAACGTGCTGAGCTACAGGATATGATAAGGGAACTTGAAACTGAAAATAATGCTCTGAGACAGGAGTATGAACAACTTCAAAGAGGTACTCCTTATTTTTATATGTATTTATCGCAGAAAAAACATAACCAAACTTTTAAACTAGGTCCCAATCCTCAACCGGTGCAAGCCCAACATGATGTTGTCGCTGAAGCTCGCCTACTGCGACAGCATAAAGGAAGACTTGAGGCCCGAATGCAGATTCTCGAGGATCACAATCGTCAATTGGAGGCACAACTTCAACGCCTCCGGCAACTTCTCGACGAACCTGGTGCCACCACATCGTCAACTCTGCAAACACGTTCGGTAACGGCGTCCCAGTTGAATCAAGATATACCCGGACGTGTTAATCAACCACCACCACCTATGAACGACCATCGCTAAATTTAAGAAAACATGCTTTAATTTACACGCCAGCTTACAGTAATGTAAGCTTACAGTATTTGATCGCAATCGCTTGCGATTGAGGTTACGTTAACATATCTCGATTAAGAATCCCCCCATATACATATACTCATCAGTGCATATCGTAGAAAAGGATAATGCTTGTTAGTATCTTCCTATTGTATACTTATTAGTTTTTGAAGAGTCTAGACCAGATTTTCGTACTTTTCGTACTAATCCTTCATCGTGGGCAACCAGTTTTACGTTTAACCTCAAAGTTTTCAACATATCGGCTATTATTCGGAAGCTTGACTCTTCAAAAATGAAGAACTCTTAAAGAAGAAGAAACCTTTAGAGAAAATGTTACAAGCAAAATGTTACAAAATGTGAATGTGTTAAGCGTGTTAAGTTTGAGAAACCCAAACGTGTCGTGTTGCTGATGAACTGGTAAATATTCTTTTGCGCAAGAAAACACATCTTTTAGAATCACATTTTTATACTTGTATTTATTTGTACAACGTACACTTCGGTCGGTACATGCAATTATTTACAGAGAAACACGTTGAACCATCGATGACAATATTTATATAAAACATGTTCGAATGACATACACCTTTTTTAAACGTCGATGAAACGCCATTTGCAAGAAGAGGGGTTAAGTAGATAGTTAACCTCAAACACGGCGACGACTAGAAAATCAGTATTTGAATGAATACATGCAACTGAAGCAGTTTCAAACTTAAGTACCAAGTATCACTTTTTAAGCCCAACAAACAAATATTTGAATATTGCACAACAAGAAAAACTAAAAGAATCTTTTCCTTTCCAATAATTGTCTCAGTGTAACATTAATGTCGTGCTTGGAATTTGAGTTTTGTGACAAAGCCATTCTTCTTGCTTACTTTCGTGCCATATTATAAAATATTAATGCCAATATTAATCATTTTCGAGTTATTCAAATGAAAACAAATGAGTGGAATCAAATGAGTAGTTGTAATTTATAGGTTTGTTTACTTTTAACCTATTTTCGACTATGCCAAACGTTTGGTTAACCTCAAATTTTGTGTTGGCCAATGTTGGGGGGTTACTAATTGTAAGAACATTCTATTCGCAGGAAAAAACGCTGGGAATTTGCGGTACGATCACATTAATACTTTTCTTGTTTGGTTGGTTTTTGTATGTATACGATAACAAAGTTAATTTCTTACTATGTCAAAGGTCAGGAGCGCGCTTGCATGTCTATAATGGCGGCCGTTTTTCGCGGCGTAATTCACGACAAAATGACAGCCATTCTCAGGCGTCTAACGCTCTGCAGCTTACGAGAAAATAACGCTGCCTTTCTTCGTGTTCTGTTGCTCAATTCACTGCTGCGATATTGACGACGAAACCTGTTCAACGATTCAGTGTGGGCTTAATCGAGAGTCACGTGTCCGTGTTTCGCCATGATTTGGCCGTGCAGACACCAGGTCCACGCCACCATTCATTGACGTCGTCGTAGTGCCGATGCTGAGGCGGTGCGTGCATGAGTGCACACAGGCGACACCAGAAGTACGTGTTGATGAATTCGCCGGTGCCCTTCCAGCGGAAGTACGCATTGTAGAGTCGATCGTCCTGATCGAGTCGGTGGAGGTAGGCGGCGAGTTCGGCAGGTCCGGCGAATTCGTCCACGTGGATGTAGGAGCCGGCGGGTGCGCTGCGTTCGTAGTCCTCCGGTCGGGCGCCCATTACAATCGGGAGGACGTTGTGGCCGAGACCGTTTACGTAAAGCTTCTCGGTGATATAATCACGACAGTTGGAGTTCTCGAAGGCTAGGTAGAATTTGTAGTCGCGGTCGAGGAGTTCGAAGCAGGCTTTGTCATGGCGAGGACAGCGAAGTGGACCGCAGGTGCCGTAGATGTCGACGGAGATGTGTTTGGCGAGTTCGCGGGCGTAGGCCAGACGTCCGTTGCGTGAGCCACAGTTCGAGACGAACCAGGCGACTTTTTTGGTTTTGTTGGCGGCGTAATTGAAGTGTTGTGGTTTCTGCCGGATCTGTAAGCAGCCATAACAATGCGTATTAGTCTAATGGGTTTTAATTTGATAAGGGTGCATTGTGAAATTTGTCTAGCACTCCTTTTGTTTTTAATTAATGGATGTGGATGTTTGTTTCCCCTGTGTCGAAGGATTCATCAAAGTCAATGAATGTGTTCTATACCAAGTGTAGTAACAAGAAAATCTTCAAAGAGACCCGACACATTGAGTTTCAGAGCCTGAAGAACTATGTAAGAAATTCAGGTACATGCAGAAGAGAAATGTGGAACTGTAAAGAACTACAGATCAAGTCTTCCGATAAGAATCCTTTCTCTACAAACTGACCTGTGCCAGTTTCCTGATTTTGGAATAATTAGACGATTACCCATCACGTTTTTACTATGAAACATCTCCTAGGTATCAAAGTCTATCGAAACTATATTCCTTTTTCCCCATTCCCATCCATCCTACATTTTTGTAAGTCGTCTTTCTGTTGAAAGTATTTTATAATGAAAAAAACCCGGAAATTTCCAGGAAAACACGTAATCCTGTCCATCAATCTACTTCCTACGATCAAAATCTATTTTAAGCCTGAATTTACATAACATGCACTCTCCTATCAAAGATCACACGCTAGGTTTCCGCATATATTTCCCTAAAAATGAGCCAACTTAAATGAAAATCTCATTGATGTGACTCTAAAACCCATCCCCGAGCTCATGTAATTGCCTTTATTGGATTACTCACACCGTTTGTGTAGAAGAGTAGAGTATTAAAAGCTCTCGTAGGTGACATAAGCTGTCGTAATAACTCCGGCAAAACTCCGAAATTATCCAATTACATTCAGCTTGAATGTCATTAGGGTAACAACACACATGTTGTGGTTATACAACAACATGTAAGTTGTGGTTACGATATTACAGAAAATGTCTTTTTGGCATAGACGAGTAGAGGTTATGTAAACACGTACCTTGGGGTCGAAATAGGTCCACCGTTCGTAAGGCGCTACCAATGTGGAGTCCCGCCGATATGTCGCCGTCCAGTTGAAGAGGTCCGCGTATTTGATGTTTTGTGTATGGTAGGGACACTCGAGGAAGTAGAGCATCCACACTTGGTTGGGTGGCCGCGTGACGCCCGGATGTGAGAAGTGGTCCTTGTAGATGATGGCATCGGCGTCTACAGCACGTCGTTTGTCGTCCGTCAAAGAGCAGCGATTCACAGGACAGCCGTGGAATGCTCCTGTTCCCGCTTTTTTGTCCCATTGGCCCAGACCGTTATAGGCTAGTATTACTTTCTCAGGACTATCATAACCTAGAAGAGGAGGTAGATATGAAAATAACTAAATAAGGTTAGCAATAGTTTTATCTTAAAGTGTAATAAGAATTTGAATTTTAAGAAACCGGAAGTTTCAGACAGTTTAAGTCAAGAATGAATTAAGTATGAAAGAAACTAATTACCTTCAAAATCATCAGGCAGGAACATCAACTGTTCCAAAATACGATCACCGGCTTCATCGTACGGAAACAATTTGTGCGGACCAAGGGACTTCTCCGGAAATTCAGTACCACCCTTAAAATACCAGTGCTTCTTCGCCGGTTCGCCAACATCTTCCTGATGTGCATGGACCAATTCAGCTTTGACAACGACGGCCTCCCATACTTCAGTCGCCTCCCGCTCGCCGGTATCATACACCGGTGGGACTGAAGCGACACCAGTTCCAGCGAAGCCGTACGCGTCCACCACTGAAAGGTAGGTCCGTTGGTGGTAGATGACGAGGACCAGCAATAACCCTCCGCAGCATAGCAGCCACAGGAAGAACCTGCGTACCGACAGACGCGGAGGCATCACGGACTGCTCCGTGGACGTATCAACATCGTCTTTAACAAAAACGGTAAGTTCTCTAAATATCTATCTAAATTTTAACATTTTTATATATGAATAAAAGAGTTGTAAAAAACGTATGACTAACCAGAGAGTCGTAAATGTCTGAAGAGACATTTTATGATGGTTGTACGATGATGGAAAAGGGGTAAAAGTCAAGCGCATCGGTAAACGATGCTTTATTTATTCATGCGATTGACGTGGAGTTGGCATCGATTTTGCTATTATTGATATTATACTAATGTGCAATTTGGTCTGGTTGGTGGTTGACTGTATTGGTTTGGGTAGTGTTTGGTTTTGATTTTATTGAGTGGTTTGTTTAGAATTATTTATAAATCATTTGTTGATTTCTGTTTTTGGGATAGAACGGGAATGTTCATCGTTTTTTATTGTTATTTTACATTTTCTATCTATAGTATAACATTTGTATTTTTCCATTCATCTACTACGCAATTCTATTATAAAGTATATTAGAACGCTAGAGTGGTTTATAAATAACTAAATAGACAAAAAGGTCAAAAACGGAAACACCCTCTTCCTGATTTGAATAATTAATTCTTCTATTTTTGTATCTGATCAATTCTCCAACACTAAACTGGAATGTGGGTGTTAAAATAACCTTCGATTGCACAAAATAGTCGAAAATACTCACTAAAACCTGTAATTACGTATTTCCTTTCTTCTATTATTCTACTTTGTAGAAGTAAGTATTACAAACTAGCACTAATGTTTTAACTTATTAACTTATTTGTATATTTTTGAATGCACATTTCTACTGTGAAATAAATGCAACAAGTTGAGTTGCATTTATTTCGAAGTGAAATATTCAACAAAATGTACACATTATTTTCTAGAAAGGAATGTACTGATAAAATACGGAATGCATTCTTTTTTTCGGTCGTTCAGAACATTTAAAATGATAAAATTATTTCTATAGCATTAATCGGTGTGCCGTAGTTTGCGGTTGTGCCTTATTAAGCTGGTTTTGAGATGGAAACGAAAAAACTTCCCACCTCTTCCTAATCCATTAAAAAAAGGTTTAGACATTTTGTTTGTACTATTTTGGAGAGACATAGAAAATTGTTTGCTATAGATAGCAGAAGAATACAGAAAGCATAGTGAAGAACAATGTTTGCCTCAAATTCTGTTCTGCTGAGTCAATTAACGTTTTAAACATTTTTTTTGTTATCATAGAGTAAATCTTAACAATTATCCAACTCTATGTATAAAAGTGGTGACTGTTTGAGAGGTGAAGTCTGAGGGCGCTCGCATCGATAATTTTTTGCCCTTTTTAAATCTTTTCATAACTTCCATGGTTTTAAATTAGAAGACAGTCAAAATTGAGTTTTAAGCGAAACGATTTATCAAACGATTGATTATACATTATTGTATTAAAAACAAACAAAAGCTTTAAATGAATCGCTGCACCGTATTCAAGACTAAAGTGATTGCAGCGACCTCATGTCGCCTCCCAAATGGTCTCCAATTTGTCCTATTAAGCTGGACTTCTCTCAATTGTTTTATTCTATGTTTGTTTTATTTCTAATCAAATTCAAACATTTCTATTTTATAAACTGTAAACTTTATGAAATGTATTAATCCTTTCTCAGTCTTTCAACGTATATACTACCTATTTTCAAATCCTATCTTCCTCCTTTATTTCCTTTCTCTTTCCATTCCGATTCTAAAAATAACCCAACGAATTCCTAATTGATACCTACTGATTTACGTCACGTGTCCAACACAACCACCACATGATCATGCTGTAGTTCGTGCACAAATTTCCATGTCCTGCTTTTTCCTATGCGTAGGCACTGCGTATGCAATAACAAAATCTTGTTAGAAATAGCAGCATATAATCGTCGCGCAAGTGCAAACCAAACACATGCACAATTGGGCGTTTATTTATAAAAACAAAAACGCTCTTACGATAATGCTTACTTCAATTGAGTCTATCTATAACATATGCCATTGGGCGATTAAGTCCGCTCGTGTATGGTATGATTGAGCATTTCGTGCCATGCACCGAGTACTCTCGTACAATTGATTTTTGTGCTTAATATAATTCATTTCCAGCGCACTTTCGATAGTGCGAGTATGATAGGAAGGCGTATTGAAAGTTTTATTGCGTTATTGCAGCAATAAACATTATTATACAGCTGTATGTAGGCAATAATTCACTAAAAGTGTAGGTATGTTTGGTCAAAACAGGCGTTCTTGAAAATTGTGCACGAAATTGATGATGCGTTATAATTTTCAGTGTTTGATTTGATGTTTTACAGTTAGTTAGTAGGAAGTTGAGGTTTTTTGTTCGAAAATTATGGTAAATTATAGAAAGCAGGATATTTTTCATGATTTTTGCGATTAGTTTTTGATTAGATTGTGGTCAATTCGGCGATTCACTTATTAGTTTTCTGTGGAAAGTAATTGGTTACTTTGATTGGAAATTTTAAATATTTATTATTAGGAAAGAGAACAGCTTAATTTACGAGCAACTTTGAAACTATGGTAACAATTACTGGTCGATAAGTATCGATAAAAGTCGATAAGTATCGATACTGTTACTTTTTTGACATTCCTAGTTCTCATTACGCTCGTGTCTCTTACAACGCGTGCCTAAAATCGCCGTTTCCACACTTGTATCGATAAATACTACAATAGTAGGGCTTTAAAGTTCACAAAAACATTTAAAACTTGTTTCTAAAACCAAAAGAAAAAACATATAGAAGAGTTTATGGATACATAGATGTAAAAAAATAGAGTAAGGGTTCTAGTTTCTATAATAATTAATGTTTCTTCAAAAAATGATTACTTCGTCTGTTATCAACGAAACAACTAATGTGTAAAAATATCCAGTCTGTAAACAAACCATTAAAACACCATTAACTAGTTTCGAATTTATATAATATAATAATTTCGAATAAATAATATTGACTGATAAACAATTCGAAGTATGTAAAGTACACTTGTCTATTTAGCATAAAAACATTGGGATTTTAGCCTAAATTATGATTGGTCCATGCCTGAAAGTCAAGTTAGCAATAATTATATATGCGATACGATTTTCGATACTACGTAAATATTTACCAAAGTTAAATATTTTATCACGTATTGTTTATTTTCAGCAATAATATGCTTTTAAATAAAAGGCCAAATCTT
>WSZQ02000005.1:386195-401337 GCA_019419845.2 Weissflogia rhopalogaster | reverse complement strand
CTATAACTCCTAAATCTAATGTTGTAAATTTACAGTGAAACCTGCCCTTAACAATATTTGTAATAACCGAATCCATTGTATTGTAACGATTCGGGTTTAATTTGCCAGAACCAACTTTGGCATGACTTATAAAATCTCACATCAATTAAAACGAAGCACTGGCAAGTTTTGCACGTGCTTTGATTGACCGTTATCAATTTAATCTACTCAAAGTATATGATTTGCTGCATACACTTTATAATCAATATTTATTTATAGCTATTTTTCAGAATGATTTTTTCTAATAATGTTGTTTTATTTTTTTCTCTTTTTCGCACTCACTGTTAACCTGAAGCGTGTGTGTCAGATAATGGACATAGATGGCATGCAATTATCCGAATAGCGCCCTTAATCGTGCTGGCGTTAAGCATGTTCGTGATGGCACTGCTAGCTAAATAATCCCAAGTAACTTCTTACTCCCCGATTACCAAAAATACAAAAAGCGCAGCAAAAACCTAGAATCGAAAATGGTATGCAACTTATGTACACAAACCATACATGTGACAGCTGTACATAGATTCAATCAAATCAAATACTCCTTAGCAAACAGGAACGCATCTTAATTACCAAATCTCGTTTTCGTACTTGGGCTTTGTACAAACGACCAATATGTAATTGGAATGCTGTTTTTATGCTGGCGCAGTCACTATCATCACATTACACATGAACCAAATTTGATATTGTATAACTGGGGCGCTACGATTATTTCTAGTTTTTTTTTTATAATGTTCGGTATTTGCCATAGTGAAACAATTTGGGTTTACATTGTTCTAAGGTATATTTTGATGCTACGTGGAACGTTAACGTCATCTAATAATTGGTGTATGTGGCTTTCTTGTAGACTTTGATACTTGTTGCTTCTGTATTTTGTGAATATTGGAAGAAACTTTACACTGAACTTTTGCAGTAGCTAGTTGTATTATCTACAAATTATATATTATGAATTATTTGTTTCGTCATTGCACGTCTTCGATTAATATTTGCACTGCTTAAATGTACCAATATATGCGACTAAAACATATACATGTGGTGTTACATATTACAGGCTTTTTGTACTTCACACTTTTGTAAACCAACACGCCACATACATTATCCACCGTATAATCATCACATTTGTTGTAAATTACAGCGATCGAAATTGTTAGTAATGTTTTCGGATATTTTTAGATGACTTCTATCCTGAACCACAATTTACGGAGACGTTTATAGAAGAAATCGACCCAGTTACAGGCGCAAAGTAAGATTCGATGCTTACTGAACGTATTGTACAGTTTGAAAGGAATGCAATTGTTCCAGAATTACAAGAACCATCCGCACAGCAACTACCACAATGCTTTCATCCCCATCCGGCCGACACGAGCTAATGGAGAACATGCAAAGCGTTATCGACAACTTCATGGCCGAGGAGAAGCAACAAAAATAAGTTCAACAAAACTCCTTTTTATGAGTAATTGACTAATCTTAGAAAACACGAATAGTTAAGGGACTTTATTATCTGATATCTTATACAAAAACAAACCAATCTTTGCAACGCGCGCAGCTACAAATTACGTGCTACTTTATCCCAGTGAGCGCCAACATTCGTCTCGTATAATTGTTCTTCAGATGCGAATGGCGGCCACGTTCCTTACCTTGATCTATATACTTAGTCAGCTATCTTGTTTGAAACATAATGACGATATTTTAAAGCCACGATACGATGAACGATTCCAACAAAAATGTTGTTAATATTATTTGAAAAAATAATGCGTTTGATTCAAGGCCGTTTAATTCCTAATCATGTTTATCCGATTTCATTTTTATGTAAATTCGAATCTATTCAATGGATCGCATGGAAAACGTCGCTCGGTTTTATTGATACTAATAATAAGAGTTTATTGAAAAGTTGATTGATGAGAATAGAGATTATATTATTAATATATAAATATAGATTTTAATATATTTAAAAGATATATCGCTTCGTATATATATATTATCTGACTTAATAACAAAGAAAACTACAAAATGGCAGATATACAAAACAATATGAAATGTTTATTTCAAAGTTGATTGATATATTATTATTATTATACATTATTCGATATGTAAACACAAACAAAATATTATAGTTGCTTATATTAGATGTAACATTCTTTGAGGGAAGATAATAATAAAATAACTGAGTGGTATTAATATATATATATATGGTATTATTATATATGTATTTTATATAAACCCTTTCTAATTTTAAACATTGATACTGAGAGGACACTGCTGTAGAAATATTACATTTATTAACATGTGGACAGCTACACTTAGCTGTCCACATGTTCAAAAAATGTTTAAGGTTGTACGTCTCGTACGCAGGAAGTCGAAATCGACATTTATTGCCTAGTCCCCACTCTTTTGAGTAGAAAAATGAGTATAATATAATTTATTTGTAATAGAGATTCTCGAAAACTATTAAACTGTTTCATGTTTTTACATTTTATCATAATGATATCCTGTTCCATTAGGTACAACTTTAGCTTATTTGGAGACAGTCTGCAGGTAGTTCAGATATTAGTGTAGTTGTTAAGGTGTGTGCTTACCACGTGGGCGCGGCGGGTTCGGATTTCGTTTGGGGGAGATGAGCGAAGCTTTTTTTCAATTGTTTTTAATCATACATTTTAGCAAAATAAAATGGTCAACCGCCGCTTCGCGGCGGTACTTCGTCTACCCAACGGGCTGTGATCACCTGGTTCGAACTCTACTTGAGTCGCGACTCACGTGCTGGCATATGATGGAAGATGCCAGTCGGCACCGTCGAGGTTTGAACCGGGGACCACCGGGTTCGGATCCCATGGCTCTAGTCACTGTGCTGCCTGGGCGGCATACTCCTTGCCGAAATTTTAGGGATTAAAAGGAATACATTTTCACGGACTGTCCAACGCGTTTGGTACGTAGCAGTTCGCCCTCCAATAATAAGTTATCACTTAGAAAATCCATACAAATGTTTGTAAGATTATTATCAACAGGAATTAAAAATATATGTATTTGGAAAATAGACGTATAACAAATTTCTTTACAAGAAATGAGAAGCTGTCGTAATAATACATGTGTCATTCATTTCATAAATCAAAAGTGTGAAATAAAATTTTGTGCAACTAAAATTCGTGCATGTAATTGCAAATTCATCAAAAGATGAAAGAAGATGTGTCGACTAGTGTTGAAACTGCCCCGTTATCCACTATTTTTAAAGAATTAGCCAAACTTGAACGAGATTTTCGATATCAAGAGACTTTGTGCAAAATCCGAACGGAGGAATTGGAAAAGGCCAATGCAACGAATGGTATTCTTAAAGAACATCTTGAAAAGGCGTATTGCGAGATAGAAACACTTCGTAATAACGTTCAATCTTTGGACCACAAGTACACTGAGTTGGATTTGGGCAATAGTAAAGAAAAAGATATATGTGAGCAAGTGATTAACAAACTCACAACGAAAATCAGCTCGTTGTCCGACGAGCATCGACTAGCCTTTCAGAAACAGGACACAATTTATAAACAAGCTCTGTCAAATTTGCAAGAAAAACATGGTTTATTCTTAAAAGATTTACAGGATAAATATGGAAGAGATTTACTCGAATTTGAACAAGAACTCGACAGGGAGAAAAATCACGTACATTTTTAAATAATTTAAACATGCATTTAATACGTTAATGTTCTTTTTGTAGTCGAAGCAGTTGAAACATAAATTAGACTTTACAATGGAAGATAATCTTCTCTTGCAAAATAAATTAAGAGAAGTGCATCAAGAGTACCTTCCCCTGGAAGCTTACAAAACACAATTGAGGAATGTAGTGGCAAACAATGAAAAATTGAAATATCAACTTTCGCATTTGAAACTCGAAACCAAGACAATTATGAACGAAAACGCTCACCTGCAAAAGCACAATATGCGTCTGAATCAAATGGTAGGGTCTTTTACAGAAGAGACCGAGAAGAAAAAACTCGACCATCAGGAAATCGTGGCACGTGTACAACTTGAGCTACGTGACGTTCAAGAAAAATATGATATTCTGCTTGTTGAATCCGCCAAGCTAAGAGAAGATAATGCTAAATCGGTGCAGCAAGTGCTGCTCTACAAGGGCGATTACTGCAACATGGAAACACATCAAAACATCAGTGAACAAAATCAAATTCTCCAGGAACTCGTCAAGGAAATGCGAAAAGAGCGCATGAAATGTTCGGATGACCTCTTGCAAGTTAACTTAAATGAAACAGAAGCACGTATCCAACGTTTGGAAGAATTGATCTGCGAACTGAAAAAGGTGCTTTCGATTCGAGTAAATGACGGTCGTTCCTCAGTGGTCACTTATTCGTAAAACATGTATTTAGTCTTAATTCAATCATTCAAATATGTAATGTTATTTTTCATCCGTTAACATTCCTCCATACAAGATCGCATTCATTAAAATTATTTAACAAACGAACCAAGCCCCCGGTTTACACTAGACTATCATTGTTGTAATACTTCGTTTAAACAAGATTATGGCAACAGTATTTATTCACAATGTACACGAATACATCCAGAGATTCTACCTAACAGTAAAGTAGTTAACAATTGTTTGGAAATTATTTGCCTTAATATATAACAAAATATGAACCAAAAAAGTTGGAAAAATAACAAATTCTTTAGCATGCATTGATTTGCGGAAAATAATATCTCAAAGATGGATGAGGCAAGCTTGTTTTGGGGGAATTGATCCGCCAGCCGATTTACCTAATTGGACCTACGTATAAATGTACATAGTAAATATATAACTTTAAATTGACAATTTGCATATAAAACATTCTCATAATCATCTGCGATACAGTTGTTTTTTGTTTGTAATTTTATACATGTTTGGTCATTCTTCATTCCACATCAAGACGGTTATCACTAGTTTGATTTCTGTGTGTAGCCTTCCATATCTTGGTGAGATTTAGATAGATATAATTAATCCTATTTAGTATCAATCAATTCTAGTGTATATTTTCATTTATATATGTTATTCGTCATTGAAAAATGCTGCAGTGCATTAGGCATTTGATGCATGGCGCCTATTTAATAGGGAACGTTCGAAAATAGGTAAGATACGGACTCCCCGTTGTGCGTTCTTCTTACAGCCTCAGCAAACATCATCGATACATCAATGCACTGGAAATAAATATAATTTTAGATAATATTCATTGAGAAAACAATAAAATTATATAACCACAATGCAAATTAACAAAAGTTACATTTTGCACTCCTTGTTTGGAAATTGTAAATATTTACTAAACTTAGATTAGTTTCAAGTGTCCGTAAATATCGGTATCAGTTCGATAATTATCAATACAACTTGCAATACTAATAAATGCTTTGAAAAGCTGCCAATAGATAGGCTAGGAACTATTTCGGTACTGTTTTTATTAAACGAACACAAATTACTTAAGTTAATTTTAAATAAAATGATGATGATAAATAAAATGATGATTACCTGAATCTTGGAACACTCCTTCATATGTCCGTCCTGTGGAATGGTGTTGGTAACAACGACAGCCTCAAAACACGCGGCGTTTATCCTCGAGATCGCCGGCCCCGAGAAGATGCCGTGCGTGAGAATCGCATACACCTTGGTAGCGCCAGCCTCCATCAACTTTTCTGCCGCATGGCAGATCGTTCCACACGTGTCGGCCATGTCATCGACGAGGATCGCGACGCGATCCTTCACGTCGCCGACGAGCACCATCGACGCCACCTCGTTCGCCTTCTTGCGCTCCTTGTGGATGAGCGCGAACTCGACGTTCAGTCGATCGGCGATCGACGTCACGCGCTTAGCACCACCCGCGTCCGGCGACACGATGATGCTGTTGCGCCAGTCAACGATGTTCTCCTTAATCCACTTGAGCACCGCCGGCTCCGCGTACAGATTGTCGACGGGGATGTCGAAGAAGCCCTGGATCTGCGACGCGTGCAAATCCATTGTGATGATGTGGTCGGCGCCGGCGACCGACAGCATGTTCGCGACCAGCTTGGCGGAGATTGGTGCGCGACTCTACAGGAAGAAAGAAATCGCAAACGATTGATAACCAACTGTCTTTTCGACCATGCGATGAGAAATTTTGCACCAGGAGTGTTGTCCTATGTAAACATGCTTAAATCACATAAATCTCTACAGTTGTTTCAAAGTTGATTTAATTTATAGCCAAAGGAAAACCTTTAAAATTTTGCACAAAAGTAAGAATCAAAATCCAAATAATTGTTTATTAAAAGCTATTTCATTATAGGTCATTTTTAAGACAATTATTAAAAAGGCTTTAATTCCAAAAAAATAATTTTTAAAATTTGTTATACAAAAACTTTTTAAACAACATAACAACTATTAAAATGAATTCCCTTTCTAATATTTATATTACAAATGGTACACACTGAGAAAATAATCGGTTAAACGATGAAATAACTTATATTGTGTAATAAATTCTTAATCAGGACCTACAATGAAATGCTTTTCAATGTCCAATTACAAAAATATGAATTCCCCCTTAATGTGTACATTTTACATTGAACAACCTCCCATATTAACACACTTTAAGCGGGTACAAGCAAAGCAGGGGCTTTGAAAATAGGGACATTAAAATTTCAGAAACGCGATACTTTTTGGCATTAATCGTATTGAATAATTTTTGGGATCAAATGAATCAAATACTTTTTGGTATCAAAAATATCGAAACTTTGTATGCCAGATGATGACGATATATCGATATTTATGTTTTATCGATATTTGCTATGATATATATTTATTGGTACATAAAAATGAGTTTTTCAGACGTAGGCCACCATGGCAGCATGTCAAAAATGATCGAAACTCCCGTTATTGATATTTATACAACATAGAATATCAATATTTCACCATAGATCAGAGGTTTCCAAACACTTTATAGCTGCCCATCCCTTTTTAACACTTTTTAGGCGACCCCATGTTTAAAAATATTTTCTCCAGGCCTTTCGGGTGACAATGTAATGTCACCAAAATATTACCGTTCATTAAAGTTCCATATAAAAAATTTCGCAACAGCCCTTAAACAAGTTCATGCCTCCTAGTTTGGAAATCTCTGCCTTATGTATATCGATAAAAATTGATATTTCACTTTGGACATAGATACCGATATATTTTGACATCGAAACTTGAAAATCTCGATGTTTATTGGTCTGAAAACAATGAAAACGCCACCTTTTAGCTGCTTTTTACAGTTCTCTAAATCGTATGATTCGCAGCTATGGATAGTGATAAAAATATGGTAAAAAGATATCGATACTTATCAAAACTAGAAATATCAATAAGTATCAACCTAAAGTATCAGTATTTTTTACCGCCCCTAACTACAGGTTATTTAATCCTTGTTGATTTGCCAATCTTCAAAGTGTGCTAACTTCACCCGTTCAAAGCGTGCAATGATATCATCAAAATCTTCATATTAGTCAGAACAATACATAAACAAGCAACAAGCATTTGTCATTTTTAATACCTTCAAAAATGTGTGATAATGGTATGCATGATAATTATACAACTACTAGTAGCGAAAGCAATTATTACGCAAGTGTTATTCCAATCGCATTGATATAATACGTCTCGCATTTCATCACATTCCTATATGAAGCGCAAGTCACAAATATTATTTCGACGAGATTGACGAGAGTGGCAGGGTAAACACCGATAAGACACATGGCACTTTGAACTAACCAAAAGAATGCACAATTATTTGTGTGTGATGGTGCCTCTATTGCTATGCTAGTGGCAGTGACGCGCGTGGAATCATGGTCAATAAGCACATCCTAAAGTCGTCACCGTCAAATCGACCAAACAAAATTTATAAGCCACCAACAAAAAAAAACGAAAGCCTCCCAAACGAAACTAGTGCATGTCAACGCATTCAACGTGAACGTCACAGTGCTAAAGCGATTTTCCCACCGAACCCTTTGCAGCAAAGCATCACCGCTCCATTTCAGGTTTTTTATCAATCGAAAACATTTCAACAACACAGGTTGGGTTCACTAAATTTTGCTATTGATTGGTGAGACAAAATAATGCCAGGAGATATTGCGTCGTTTCATTCCAACAAAGAATTATGATATCAAAATGGTAGTTTTGGATTTCGTATGATTAATTGATTCAGCATTCAAATGAGATAGAGAGATTATCTATAAAGTATTTGCAATTACCCTGAACTTCCATTCGTTCGATTTCCACTTTTGTAGTTGGTCTTTTGCACCCTCACCCTATAAAATTCGCAGAAAAGCGATACAACGAAAGAAGATGATTTAATTCGTCGAGTCTTAAACAATTAGTCTTAATATAAAAGAAACTTGAACAAGTTTTACATGTTAATGTTAATATTTGCGAGCATTTCATTTCGCGACTTATCAAATAACGTTAGAAACACTTCGTAATCATCGAAAAAAATACACAATTAGCGAAACGAAATAATTATTCAATCCCTGCGTCAATTAAATTGCTTATCAATCAATTCAGGTCAAGTTTTCGTGCATAATCAGAATAAGTCAACATTTCTATGATTACATGAAAAATTACTAATGACGAAATATTCAAGTATCCAAGTATTGAAAATGAAATTTAAAAACTTTTCCAAGACCCTAAAAAGCCTTTCAGCTCCTATCAAGATGCATTTGAATAAATAACGAGTTTTTTCGTTTCTAATCTGGAAATTCAAGTCGGGGACGAAACCTAAAACTAATTCTCCGAATATATGACTACAACATAAAGTAAAAAAAAGGAATCAAAGATCGTTGTATGTTGAATCGGTCAGGTAAAATGCGTTTTTCAGTCACGAAAAAAATATACACAGCCAGCCTCATCACAGACTAAACAGAGAGAGAACAAGTGCATGCAACATGTGCCTTCATCTTGCGGCAGCAGTCACGTGGAGTTGCAGGTAGCTCAGACTGTGAAGAGTATCGGGCAATTAAAAACGCTCTCTCTTTTCTCCCTTCGTTCGCGCCACTTACGAATAGCGCCTGATCGAAAGAAGATCTCGTTTTCCACGCCACTCACCTTGTCCTTCTTGTCCTGTCGCGCGTACGGGAAGCATGGAATGACGGCAGTCACGCGGCTCGCGGAAGCGATCTTGCACGCATTGATCATGATCAGGAGTTCCATAAGATTGTCGTTAATCTCACCGCTGCCGGACTGTACGATATAGACATCTTCTCCGCGGACGGATTCGCCAATCTCGACACTGCAATTCGGACAGAAAAAAAAACATAGATTCATATGTAATAAAATATTCATTCGTATGTAAAACATACATTCGTATATAAAACGTATACAAATCGCTATTAAAAAACATTAGTAAATAACAACATACATTCATATAAAAAAAAGCATTCACTAGCAGGTTAGGTTCAGGTTACATTTGCAGTGTACTTATTTTAATGCAAGCCGGTGAAACGCACCGTTGTCATAACATAAAACAAATGCCAAACGATGTACTAGCTTTGTAGGCGATAAGTGGCCAAAATCAACAGACTCACATGCGTTCGTTTGGCGTAAACAATTAATTGAACGCGTGCGTGCGCATGTTTCGCCGTGGCGGCAAAGCATGTGCACGCACGCACACTTGGGCTGCGCAATTGCAAACCGCCGCTGGTCGCGCAAATAGCCCCCTGAGAGCAGGGTCGCATATAGACTTACCATGTTTCGAGATTGCTGAACTTCTTCGTCACCACCTTGCCGAGATCGATGCCGAGCCGGTCGACGATCCGCTGCGCGAGGTCCGGGTGCGACGTGCCGCTGAAGACTTTGATGTTCGGCATTCTGCTGTGCAGTATCACACTGGGCTTCTCGATGTTCGCCCGCACTAAACTTCGTGCGCGCACGGGCTGCGATAAGATGGGCATCACTGCGAAACGGCAGAAAGCAGGGCGGTCGACCAATCAGAAAGCGTGCTCGAGCAAGAGCCACATGCGCGCGATGCGCACCTCTTGCGCTCTCGCTCGTTCGCTCACTCACTCAATCGGAGAATTTAGTTTCAAAATCGCTGGCGATAACGCCAAATAACACTTACAAAACTTGGAAAAATTTCTGCGATATATTTGAGATGGGGCAATACTCACCGCAAGAGATTGCGATCGTTGTAGCAAAAAAGGCACGTCAAACAAGTCGCTGACTATCAACTAAACGAACTAAACTTCAGGAAGAAGAGCGTTGCAGGCAAGAAGTGATCCAGTAGGATCGTCTGTCTTCGAGTTTCTTTCGGTGTATACTTCGGAATATAATCACTTCCTGTTTTTAAACTAATTGTTTTTATTTAAACTCGGAAGTATAACCGCTTTTTTTCGATCGAATAAGTTTACAGTCACATCTATGTTTTGTTAGATAAAAAAGTAACTAACCAACGGAATAGTAATAGCATTGTTTTAACAGTTATAAATAGAAACGTAAATAAATCACGTTTCTACGATTGCCAAAACCGTTAGAACGTCTTTTTAACTTTCAATATGTTGTTATCAACGTTATCAAAACGACACGAAATCCGAATTTTGACGTACCACAATGAGGTTAACCTAGATTATTCGATTTTCTGTCCCATAATATACGTTATATTATTATTATATTATTATTATTATTATTATATTCTATATTTTTATTAAAGTCGAAATTATATTAATTTGAAAACCATAGTTTCAAAACTCTCCACTAGAAGATGTGAGGTGACATGAACAAGGTTATATTGTTTAAAAATGAAGTACAAATGAAATTAAGGGTTAATCAAATTCCGTCAATTATTCTTACTATCTTCATTATTATCCACTTTCTATATATCATTTGACGTTTTTATTATTGTCAACATCAAGTTAATTTGAATACTATAGTTCGAAAACTTTCCGCTAGGGAAAGAATATCAAATGCACAAGGTCATACAGGTCATATAACATTTTAAATACGTATAAAATGACGTTCAAGTGGAATTATCAAACATAGGAATGTTTTTACTAACTGATAAAGTATGTTAACTATTTTGCAATTGGAATATTAGTCGTTGTCTTCATTTAGAAGTCAATTTTCATTTATAGTCAACCAATATTGAAGAAAATTTTGTTACTAATAAATAGAAACATAAAATATACGCTTCTATGACCTAAGAACGTTTCTGTAACTGTCAACATGCTATCAAAGCATGCCAATTTCTGTTGAAAATGACAAAAATACATAATTTTGACGTACGGCAAACCATGTGACCTTTGCTGAGGTTATTCATTTTTCATGAGATTATACCTTATAGTTCAATCTATTTCTCTCAAATATCCTTATTATTTTCTTTGTTATGTATTTTAGTCTAATTTTCACGTATCATTTAAAATTATTTCTTCAAGTCAAAACATAAAAATAAATGACTAGTTTGAAAATTGTCCGCTAGGGAATTCAAGGTCATTTAACGTTTTAAAACTATGAATTGGAATCCAATTGGAATTAGGACAAATAAGACTGTGTTTACTAACTAATATATTCTGTAAAATTATTCCTAATTTTAAATTTGTGGTCGTTTTTACTTATTTAAAAATGGTTTACATGAAACAAGCAAACGCTGAAAGTTGGCAACAGTGAAGTGAGAAGTGAAAAAGTGACATATGTCATCCAACTTCACTTCAAATTACAAAGTGCGAATTGTCTCGAAAAAATAACATCCGATGCACCACACAGCTCGCATGTGCCGTTTTTAAAAAGCTGTGCGTCGTCTTGCATCCCCCAAGCATCGCGCGTGCCGTTGCGCGCCATATATGCTCATCGATTAGCGAAATTAAGTTCCTGCGGCTGGATTTTTCTCGGGTGGGAGCGAGAGAGCGCTCTGCAAATCGTGCACGCATAACAGGAGAGGTGTATATTTTCATCGCAAACGCGCGTTCGTGGTGTCCGAGATGTCCAACATCGCAGCGCAGCGGATCAAACGCGAATTTCGAGAGGTTATCAAAAGCGAGGAGGTAAGCAGCACGTCGACCTCCACAGCCGCGGCGTCCGTCCTGCAGGTGTCACGGCCGCACACGGTTATTAATAGTCATCGTATGCACGCGGTTATTAATAGTCGTCGTATGCACGCGCTCAGCGGTGCGGCGTGTTTTGTGTCGTATGTGTCTGTCGCAAAACATGCTCGCGTAAAACGCTTACCCTTGGGCTGCTGTTGTGTGTCTTCATTCATCCTGCGGCTGTGCTGGTGTCTTGCTCTAGGTCGTCGTCTAGGGATGCGCTGCCGACGGGGGGCTCCTGCAGTGCGAATGTCTCTGGCGGCGTTAACAGCGGCTGCGCCACGCGCGTAATTCGTACATTTCCCACCGAGATATCGACGGCGGCTTCGCCGTGCAGCGCATCTAGAAAGGTTATCTCTTCACTTAACCTCACTGATAGCGGCCGTGCTTGTTTTGCAGGTTGCGCGATGCGCCATCCGCGTCGAGTTGATCAACGACAACTACACCGAGCTCAAGGGCGAAATCGACGGCCCTCCAGATACGCCCTACGAGGGCGGCAAGTTTGTGCTCGAGATCAAAGTACCTGAAACATATCCGTTCAATCCACCCAAAGTTAGGTTTATGACCAAAATATGGCATCCAAATATATCTTCAGTGACAGGTGCCATTTGTCTAGACATTTTGAAGGACCAATGGTATGTTGCATTATATTTTTAGATTTATGAAACTTGAAATTACAATTGTACCAGAATGCGCAGGAAATTTTGAACCCAAAAGTTGCCAGAATATTATATTAGATTTCTTTTGTAATCCACATTTATTTGATATGAAAATTCGTTGAAATTATAGACAGACAGTACTGTTACCAACAAACAAACATTATTGCGTCATTAGCCCAGTTCTAATCAACAGTAATTAGTTTTTAGTATAGCTAATTGCATTAAAAAGAAATTGTATAGAGATGATCACAGTAGGCGATGCTCTGTAATTTAAATCCAAAAATAGCCTAGTGAAAATGCAATGACGTTAAGTGCCTAAGCTTCAGTACATGAAGTTGTCTAGCTTCAATCCTACATATATTTAACAAATAATTATACAACGCCTCCGTTATTTGTTGTATAAAGTATATAGATTTGTAAAATATAGCCATTTGTGCAAGATTCTGGATAATATTCGACAATATAACCTAAGTATGTATATTTTCCTAATTGTGACCAAACTTTTATTTTTTTTGACAAACATTGAAAAATCCCCTTTACAGAAATTTCAATATATGTACTACACGTACGAGGTAAATCCATACATTGTAGCCTAGGTCAACAGTTTCTAAACTATTTGATTGCGGTTGGATATGTGGCAATAATGACGCTTGTTATTATTTATTAATATATCCGAGATTATTTATAATAGCAATAACGTGAAATGTAATTATTTCTAGAGTTATTCAATATAACAATCTAATGTTTTTTAGGGCAGCGGCAATGACATTACGAACAGTTCTGCTCTCATTGCAAGCGCTGCTGGCGGCAGCGGAACCCGATGATCCCCAGGACGCTGTCGTCGCAAAGCAGTTCAAGGAGAACAGCGAAATGTTCCTGATCACGGCGCGCCATTGGACGAACGTATACGCCGGCGGGCCGAACGCGAATCCCGAGTGCGACGACAAGATTCGGCGGCTGCAAGATATGGGCGTAGACGACCATCAAGCACGCGTCGCCCTCTCGTCGTATAACTGGGATCTGGAGCGCGCCACCGAGCAACTCTTCAGTTAGTAACCCAACCCAGCGCACCCCACACCTACACACAACACATACACACAATGTCATCCATCGCCGCTCCTTTCACTGTGAGAATCATCTCCCGACGCATCCATTAAGAGCAAAACTTCGAAATACAAGACAAGAAAACAAAAAAAAATGCGCGAACAGTAAAAAACAAATTCTATTTGAGCGATTGTTTTTGATCACAATCTTAGCAGCACGCGTGTGGGCCTCGATTTGTACACATTGGATACGAGCGAATTTTTACTACTGTTGTCTATTAATTTTGTACATGTTATCGAAATACAAGAAGCCCCCTCTCCAAGACGTTCTCTTTTTGCAAAAGCAGCAAATGATCGCACAATGTAGATAATACCAAGTTTGTTTTGTGCTCTCTACGACGAGGAAAAAAATCACAATACCACCCCCTCAGCTTGAATTAAGAATGTGTAAATATAGTGTAATTGATAAGAGCGATAGCGGAGCGATATTTGACAGCGATTGCATTACAATAATGCGCGAAGCCTGGGCGTTTGAGAAAAAGAGTATTTTTGTTGGTTTGTTTAATTTTCATTCGTTTTTAAAGTGGTATATATTGTAAGTAAAAATTTATTCGAAATTGATCTAATCATTAAACCAAATTCGGTATTGTTTGAAGTCTATATTTGTTCTCATTGTTGCATGCCATCACAGCTGTGCGTTTTTTGCTCGAATGTTAAAGAAAACCACTTCTATAAAATTTGCGAGATATAAGAGATTAAATAAATATTAACAATTGTATCACATGTTACTTATTATGATGTCCCCCGTTTTATACATTTTGTCGTCGTTTTTAATTTATAGTAATTTATGGCTTTTTTAGATAGAAAATATCCATTTGTTGATATTTGTAAGTTCATCCATAGTATTCAATAATTTCCCTGGTACTTGTCAGAGAACTATTCGCTAAAATATTATTTCTACGGCTTACAATTGGCTTGTATGCCTTTTATTCAATATATGTCACTCCCGAATGTTACAACTGGCCTGAATATTACTTTATAAACTATCATTTTGGTTTCTGTACTTATTTCCTTTTTCTCTAATATATGTACTGTCTGTGTAGTACAGTTTCTTTGTACTATTTATCATTTTATTCTAGGTCCATCTTTTGTTTTCCTGAATCGACCAATATTACTCCTAGTGATTCATCTGTTGTGGAATGTATATGTTTACTGTTTTGATTTTCTCTTCTGCCCCCTTTTCATATATGTTTATTATTTGGTACAGAAAAGAAACACTTTTAAACACAGTTTTATAAGGTTATTTTCGCGAAATAAGTCGTTTAAACGCATCGAGACATCGATAGCTTTAACGGTTCGGTAAATAACTTGCGATTT
>WSZQ02000005.1:353413-386095 GCA_019419845.2 Weissflogia rhopalogaster | reverse complement strand
TTCAACCAAATAGCAACGATAAAGGGCTCGTGCGAAGACCGTGCCTCATGTGAGACCTGCCTTCTACTATAGCATTGAATTGAGCCTTTTGACTCTCAAAGCTCCTTAAGTTATCATTGCCAAATTTGTCTAGACGGGTTTCGGCCTTAGAGGCGTTCAGGCATAATCCCACGGATGGTAGCTTCGCACCATCGCCCTATCGAGCGAGTGCGTAACCAATTGTCCGAACCTGCGGTTCCTCTCGTACTGAGCAGGATTACTATCGCAATGACAAGATGTCAACTTATCCTCTCTTATACAATAAATTATACAATTATACATAAATACATTCATACAAAATCGAAAACACAATAATATTACATAATATCTACACATACAATTATCTACCCACCCATTGATACAGCGCTTCTACGTTGATTTTTCTTTCTTATAATTTTCTTAATTATAGCCACATTCTCCTATATAGATTCAGAGCGTGAATCGTAGACCGGCGTATATCGATAAAGATATTTATAGGTTATTATTTTTGATACTATTTGATTGACGCTATTTAGGCATGGAAGTAATTTTATTTTAATATTATTTTGTACAAACACAAAAAAGATTTTGAAAAATGTTTTTTGATAACGTTTTATTAAACACGTACAATGTACATTTCACCTTTCGGCATCTTCAGGAACCGAATCGTCCACTGAAGTCTAACTTTTAATAAAATACTCAGAAGCAATCTTGTGACCAAATGCTGATCCAGTGCTCATATGGTCTCCGAGTTCGAAATAATATTAATGTATTTAGTTTCCTGTTCGTGCCACTTGGAACTGCTATGGAATTTTGTACCCACCGTCATTTGGATTGATAACGTCCCATGTTTCAACCTCGCATGGTCTATAACCCCAGACTTTAGTCTTTAGTCTTTCAGTGCGCAAAGGAGTTTTGTCATACTCAATAGGCTGAAAATTACTAAATTTTAATAACTAAAATATGTCTATAGAGTTATGGGGCATTCCACATAATAATGCATTTCTTTTGCTAAAGTACCAATTAATTACTTCGAGTGGTCTTAACACAGATTGGTTTTGTTTTAGAAGGCAGCAGCCGTGCACCTCCAGAGACAATGCCCCAGCTCGCGCGTCGAACGCATCTACATGGATTGGATCTGGTGGGTGCTGCAGTCTTTGCCCTTTACACATCTCGTGCGCGTTATGGACTGCTTTTTCCACGAAGGTATTAAGGTAAGACCGCAAATCAACGCATAGAAATATATAATACAGCAATAATACTCCTTCAATCGTTTGAAGGTAGTACTGGTCAGTTTCTTATGTTTGCTCCTTATGTAATCACACATTCGAAAATGTGTTTGTGCATAAATCACAATTACATAAACGATTGTCGGTCGTCCGCCAAGTGAGCGCATGATTCCTCTTCTCGCTATTAATATGAAATCGCGTGCTATTTTCACGTTATCTTGGCAAATGCCGAGTGTTTGCCACTCGGCGGAATTGTGTACTGGTATGTGTTGTGTACTCGTATGTGTTGTGTGTGTGTGTGTGCACACATCTACAATACGTTCTGTTTACGTGCGAAAAATGCACACAAATATTTCACTCGCGGCATAACACATTGCGCTCGGTTTACGCATATCATTTCGTGCACTACATCATAGGCGGGCAAAAGTACATGCTGATTGGTATGACGGCAATTGTAAATTTACGATGTAAATTTGTGATAGTCACTATCCATATTATCACTAGAATTTATTGACAATTTCGGTGACTAGATGGAGATGTCTCTTATCGTTGTATCGTCGTAACTATCAACATTTGACGTAGAGATTTACCTTATCTTTATCCTTAAGGAATTCTCATTGTATACTCGTTTGATGAGTTACATCACTATTGACAGAATTATCTATGCGTATATTTTGTTGGCTACAACCCCAATTCCACCTCTTGTCTTATTACTAGATCCTAGGTCAATAACTCGCGTGTCAGTTACTGACCCACAACAAAATTTGACTGACTGACCTTGGGAGGAACGCCTTGGGTCAAAATCAGATCTATCCCGACAACTGGGCATTATCCCAGCTCGAAAGCTAGTCCTAGTCAATGTTCATTATCAAAAGCAATTCGCACCAATCCAGTTCAATTCCAATTGCTAGTCACAATCCCACACCAAATTCCATTCTGACCCTTCAGTACAAATATCTATCAGTACAATCCCTGTCACAATATCAGTCGCACACTCACAATCAGTACGAATTCTGTTGAAGATAAATAATATTTAAATTCATTCTGTTTAGGTATTATATAGAGTAGCAATGGCCATCCTAGTCCTCTTTCACAAGCACACATCATCGGCGGCGGCGGCTAGTGGGGCAGAATGGTCAGCGGACATTCAGAAGAATGGCATTGATGCGGCGCTGACCAAGTTTTTGAAGGAGATCACAATACCACCAAACAAAGTATGTAGTACTTCATATTTCTCCTACACGGGTCTTTACTTGTTGTCTACATGAAAAAGGTGTGGTCCTTGTTTGCTATCTGGATAGGTACTGAAGACTGCGTTCGGTATTCGCGGCCTGAGCTCCTCCTACATCTCGCGCGTCTTCATCCGGACTGAAATGATTGTGCAGAGCAAGACTGTGATACGATCGGGGCCACTGGTGCGGTCGCGGTCGACCGAGAATCTGCCCAACAGCCAGAGCCAGAACAACATCCAAATGGTCTCACACACTTTGACGATACGCGAGGTAAGTGTTCAACACAATTGTTATAGGTATATGCAATTAGGGATGTCAAATACTCGTTTTAGAGAGTTTGGGTATCTGAGTTAAAGTAACAAGTTTCAAACCCGTCAAGAAATTCGTGTTAAAATTAAAAGTGTCTAATTCTAAAGTCGGTGTTACCAGAGTTCAGTTAACTGCGTAAAGGAGGAGAAGGAGTCTCAGGATTCTTTTTTGAGATTCCGAATATCCGAGTTTTCCTAACGAGTTTCAAGATTCGTACTCGGGTTGGACGGATTTTGAATTAATCTAGCGTAGAAACTCACGTTTTAAGATTCTCTTCTGTCCCCGTGATTTGATCTCGAATACTCGATACCTCAATATCCGAGTTCTAATAACGAGTTGCCAATTTCGAATTCATCTCAACCCGACGATTCAAATTCCAAATTCGGATTGTACCCGAGTTTAAATAA
Source organism: Weissflogia rhopalogaster (assembly GCA_019419845.2). Taxonomy (NCBI): domain Eukaryota; kingdom Metazoa; phylum Arthropoda; class Insecta; order Coleoptera; family Staphylinidae; genus Weissflogia; species Weissflogia rhopalogaster. Next base: position 382,900 of record WSZQ02000005.1, on the reverse strand, counting down.
CGCAGGGTTAAAACTCGGAAAATCGAATTTGAAACGCGGTTTGGAAGTTGATACTGTTACCGGGTACTCTTGACACACTTATTTGCAAAAACCTATCCTAAAAGTGCCATCTACCTCCAAATCCCGCCAATTTTTGACGTGGTCTCCCTAGGCAACACTTTATGATGTTTAGGAACTTGCTCCATCTTCAAATGGATGTACGAACGTAAGCGCGCAAAATAAATGGTGCAATAAAGCGCAATAAAAGTTAATCGAGCACGGGCTCACTCACGTGTTGTTAATAGCTGTATTTCAGTACAGTAGTTGAAACTCTGTACCAGTTGGAAAAACAGCAGCCTTTGCAGTTAATAGTGGGTGGTGGGCAGTGAATTTTTAGCACTTTTGAGTTAAATTTAACCATTTTTATTTGTAGATATGTGTAAATATCTTAATTTATTTCTTCCTTGTAATTACGACACTCTTTGCGAATTTCCTTTATTCTTTTTGCAAATCTGGTGATGGTTGAATTTATTATTTTCATCAATGTATAAAACAATTATTTTTGCGCTTGTAAATACTCATTTTTTTCGGAGATGGTTACATAATCATATTTTCGAAATTTCCTTTTAGAAAAACTGATGCTTTAGCAACGAAATGTGGTTTCTTTAAATTTTCAGAAGGTGTCCGAAGAGATGTACAATGAAATGGTAATTGTATTGGTTTCTTTGATCGCTCGTTTGCTGAAACGTTGCGCTTTCATCTTAACCATGCATCATTTGATTGTGCGAAATAAGGAAAAAAACGCACGCATAACATGTAATCTCTTGCAATTAAATGAAAATCACACCAAATTGTTTTGCTTACTTCCGAAACTATTGCACAAAGAAAGACGTCAGAAGCGCGTTTAATTAACTGTTAATATCGTGTTTTAGTCGTTTTACGTTATGACGAGTATTTTTAACCTAATTTGAAGTTGCGGATTTTGATATATCAAATATCCGAGTTTTAATGGGTTTCTGGTTTGAAACTTTCTTTTTTTTTGGTGATTTCAGTTATCCGGGTTCAAATAACGAGTTTTTTACTAAGCTAGGCGAATTTAGGATAAACGATAATCGAATTGTCTTTCTTCAGGTTTCGATTATTCGATTTCAAATAGCGAGTTTCAAAAATCACGTAATAAACGAGAAAATCGAGTTTGAAGATTATCTTTCTTCCTGTTTCCTTTATCCGACTTCAAATAACGGTTTTCAAATTTTAAACTCCGTTTTACCTGAATTCAAATAGATATCTAGGAGAATCGTGTACCGAACTTCCCTATTTTCGGTTTTGCTAAATTTTGAAAATCCAATGGTAATGTTTATTATCTACTTATTAAGAAATGTGAACTTTTCCGGAACTATGATAGAAAGAAAGAAGATATAAAACCGGTATTTAATTAGCTTTTAATGACTTGTTTTGTAGTCATTTTATCTCTGGGTTATTAATAGTACGCGTATTTTTAACCTAATTTGAAGTTGCGCTGTTTTCATTTACTGCTTATGTGACGATTTCCCTTTTTGTGTTGTTGTAAATGCAGTGCAATAATACGCGACGCGATGAAAATGACTGCATTCCGATGCTTTTTTAATTTTTTGGCAGCGAAAGGTGTTTTCATTTGTATTTTTGGTCGAACTAACATTGAATTTTCGCCGCTGAACCTGAAATAACATCGCGCTGTTCGTCGCCAGCACGGTAAGGAATAACAAATCGATTTGTTTAAAGTTAAATTTAAGCGAAGCCCACTTTTACAAAGTCAGCGCAAAAAGAAAAACAAATAAATGTGCAATAGGTAGGTGAAACATTATGGTGTGATTTTGCACTTCTAAATCCGATGATGGTCTCATTTCTTGCTTTTGTTATTCCATATCTTTTTACTATATATAAGTTTTCACATTTTTACAACTATGTTAAGTTCACAGTGTTTCAGCACTTTTTGGTTTAGCACATTTACATTGGGTTTATGTTCATTACTTTGGGTTAAACTATTTTATTAAATCGGGGAATTCCAACTACCGCTTGGTTAACTGGCTGCATACCTCTTGCTTTTTTTTAGTTTTATTAATATTCCGGGTCAAATTTGATGTGCGGCGTTTTTAGGTCATGTAATTTCCCTCGAAACAAAAACCATGGCTATTGATTTTTGGGAGTAGTAGGGGGAGGTTCTTGAACTCTAGGAAATGCACTAACATCATTACCATCTGCTATTAACCTGAAAACAGCTAATAATAACAGCTTCCTTGCGGGATTTATGTCTTGTTATTGTTCAAGACAATGCGATTTAGCTCCTCTGGCGGTACTAGCGTTTAAATATTGATTAAACTCGAACGTTTTTTTTTCGTTTCAATGCGTTTGTGTGTTTGCCAAGTCGGTCGGCTGTTTTTCTTACTGCTCCAATGCGAAAACTAATATTGACTCGAGAAGGCATAACGCTCGCGTTTTTGTTTAACGTCATCTTCCTATAATCTTGCTAATTAATTTTCAATGACTTTAACTACGTCAGACTTAATCTAGGTTATGATAAACAGGCTTATTCATTCAATTAAGACAATTTCATTATAAGTAAATGATTTTACTGCTGGAAAATGAGAAGTAGTTGGGTAGATCTATAACAGAGGTGTCCAAACGAGGTCAATTTGTCGGATGATTGTTACAAAATCATTCACATCTCTTCACACCCGTTGTAAAGATAGTAAATTCTTGAGAGAAGACCCTTTTGCTTTTTGTCGCCAAGGGGTCGGGTTCCATTTTATTCCGGATTACGCAGGGGATGACTTTAAGAAGGTACAAAATATTTAAGGCTAGTGGGTATTGAAGACTTCAGAATGAAATTGGTACCTCGTTACTAAGGGTCCTTCAATTATTAAACGCTGAATACTTGTTTCGACTTTTTGGGTTACTGCGGTGATGGGTTTGGCACCGTGCGTTACCAAGGTAATTTCAATTAGGAAAAAAAAACTTACATTGGTCCTCAAAGGTATTTCGTGGGTTTCTCGTAGGATAATTTGAAGAAGGCTCAAATTTAGAGTTAGTTTTGACCAGAATGAAGGGAAACCTCACTTTGTGTGACGAAATACTAATAACGATCATGGAGGACCTTCTTTATCGAAGCGACAAATAAGATCCAAATGAGGATCCCCCTTGGACGGTCGACGGGGAAACCCCTCATTTTTATAATAGAAACCGAATTTAGCCTTTGTGGCAAACATTTTGGACACCTCCCTTGAATCCTCATTTATAGACACTCTCGAAGAATTCAATGTCTCAATTTAGATTATATTTTATAAAACAACAGGTTTACATCACATTATCAATTATTCAGGATGGAAGGCTTTTTTCAGAGTTTGTTTGAAGGCATATTAATGACTGCTAGCACACAATTGAGGTTATGTTCACTAAGACGTAATCGTAAAAAACACGCTTACAACCGCAGCGCCGGTAATAAACAGTGGCATTATTCCGAACTAAAATCATGCCAATCTACTTATACCTCTGAATGTTGTACATGTTTCTCTTTCTACATGTTACTAACCACATTTTAACCATGTTCTTTGTGCTGCGTGCCTGGTGATTGTCCTTCTGTCTTCTCTCTGCTGGGGGATGTGAACCGATTTAAAGGGCGCACATACGCCTGGCCCACGCACGGTGGCCGTCGGTGTCTATCCCGTGCAGAACATTCGTTCGCAAATATTAGATAATCAGGACGTAAGTTATCCCCCAAACACTGCCGACGGCGATTCCTTTGATTACTTGCGACCAATATTGAAATTTTTATCACTGTTGTAACCGTTAACACTTAACACATCTTGCTGTTTACTTAACACATCTTTATCTTGATTAGATGTTTACAGTTTATTCAGTTATCTTGCTTTATTAGGCATCCTTGTGCTTTTCTTTAGCTGCAAATTGTTTCATTGATCTCCCATGCAATTGCAATAATGAAACTGGTGCAGATTTACTCGTACATTGCAATGTTGTTACTCATCTGCTCATAATCTGCTTACATGCTTTCTTTGTGCACATGTACGTTCTTTTTCTCGGTGGACAAGAGTTGAAGCAATGACGCACGCCGCAATATTAACATCTCGTCCTGAGAGTGGACGTGCGAGACACCGACGACATGATGGCGTTAATTTTTAGTCTTGCACACCCGCGTGTCTGACGCTCTCCGGGAGCGCATTCTCGAGGCCGCCGCGCCGCGCCGGTTCACTGTTTTCTTCCTCTTCATTATCGTATTATCATTCATATTCGCGCAGGTCACGCGACGCTGAACTGGGTTTTCCGTATGGTGTGCAAGTGACGTCTGACAATGAGTCTGTTTACATTGCATTCATAAACCTACTTATTAATTTTGGTGTCATTTTGATATTGGAAATAACTCAGAGGATGATTTGTCGTAGGTTTTAGGATTAGGTTGAGTAAAATTGGAGTGGCTACTTCTGATTACCATGGTACATTCAGTTCAAAAACGTCAAATATTTAGTTCCCGATTATATGTCTTTGATTTTGGGAATGTCCGAGAAAATAATTTGAAGTAGAAATGCGTTTAGGGCTAGTTATAGGTAGAATGGAATTGGCATCTCGCGTTACCATGGTACCCATAATTAGGAAACGTCAAATGTTTGGTACCCATTTTTTGTGATTTTGTAGGAAGGCTAGTTATGGCCACAATGAGATTAGATGAGTATTGTTTCAAAACTAATTTTTAGTAAAATGGGGTTAGTAACTCGCCTTATCATGGTATTTAATATCAATTAAGAAACTGCAATTACTTGGTCCCCAGTAATATATTTTTGATTGTGTTTGTTACTCAATGGATATTTTGAAGAAATTACTGTGGTATGGTTTATTTAGGGTTAGTGATTAGGCCAGAATGGAATGAGTACCTCGTTACTATGATACCGTCTATTCAGAAACGTCTAATTTTTCGTCTCCAATTATACATATTTTTTTTCATTTCCTGGATAACCTTCGAGATATTTTCAGGAAAGTAGAGTTTTAAGGTTAGGTATGTCCAAAATGGAGTTGGAGTACCTTCAATTAAGAAACGTTTAATGCATGTTCTCCAATTAAATGTATTGGTTTAATGAGTACCGCAGAAGATGACATGAAGTAGGTACGAATTTCAGTTTTGACCAGAATGAGTAATAGCTACGCTTTTAGAGTTAGTTTTGACCAAAATGAGGCGAGGTTCCAACTCACCTTACCATGGTACCTTCAAATTGAAATCATTAAAAAATGGGGTTGGTGCCTCACGTTACCACGGTACCCTCAAGTGGGAAACGTGAAAACTTGCCCTCCCAAGGCAAATTAATGCTTTCAAAAATATTTTTAGTTAACCGTATATGCACACGCTATTTATCTAAATGTCGGACTTGGAATTGTCAATTCCAATTAGTCATCATCGTTCAGCCAAAATTACATAAATAAGTTTAGAATTTCTAGTAATAATTTATAATTTCACTTCATAACGAAATTAAGGCCCGATGACTCTAGTCGTGGAGTCATCAGGCCCGTCAGCATTTATATTTTCTTATTTATTATGCTTCGATTATTCAATTAACTTGTCGATCCTTCCATTGAACAACGAAAACTTGTGTTCTAAAAGAGCGGCCTCCGAACTTTGAAATTCAAAATGCGAGCAAATAAGAAGATTAAACTGTAATTTATTAAATGTAAATTAGCTAATTCATCAATATTGAGTAGAACCATATTCTTTTGCTTTATTGTTTTTAGGCTAAAGTTAATGCTACCGAGCATGCGCTTACCGTGCAAAGAGTTAGTATGCATCCAATCCTACCGCTTGCCGTATGTATGAAGGGTTGCACTTTTCAAAGCTACTCATTTCGACCCGTGTGGGTTTGCATGTGTGATTTATTTGCATGTGCATGTGTTTGTCGTCATACCGCTTACAAAATTAAACCAGTTTTGAAAATGACGCCAAGCTTTGCTTTGTCTTTGCCAGCGGCGATTTTTACATTGTGAGCACCTGCACGTCCATACACACCACGACCTTTCTCTGCATGGCTCATATGATCTTAATTTTAATTGCAAATAATTGGCTTTACTCTGTGACGTCTTTCAACATCCTTGTCGTCTTGTGTTTTAGTTTTATTTGTGTTGATAGTAGATACGTATTTTGACTTATTGTATTTTGTCTTGACGTTGTTTTGGCTGTAGTTTATTGTTTAGTGCATGTATAATATGGCTGTTTGTCTCTAAGTTGTACAATCGTCATTTGAATATGTTTGGCTGTCTGCTTGCCGGACGACCGGATAATTGGTGTGCATTTTTGACGAACCTATGCTCACGGGGACGCATGTTCTGTTTTTTCTCTACCCACAGCTGCTAGCGTTGTGGTCATGGTTGCCGGTGCGGATCACGATGTATCAGCCTATCCTGCTGTACACCACCGAGGAGCATGGCTGCTCTTTGACGACGTTCTACGTACGCGTGGAGCAACACGAACCGACACTGTTGATGATTAAAACAATCAATAATGAAGTAAGTTTATTATAAAATTCATTTGAATGTTTTCCTCAGGCTGCATAGAAGTCATGAGCTCTCAAAATGACCTGAATCTTTTCTTTCTGTTACCATTTTGCAAAATTATCTTTATTGGCATCAGCTTGAAAAATGGAACTTTTTGATAGCATTTTGGAAAATGGTACTTTTCGGTACCATTTTCAAAATATGTGTTTGCACCATTTTTGAAAATGATACTTTTCATTGTACTTAATTAAGTTGAATTGAGTTTCTTGGCAAATGACTTGATTGGACGTGATTTATAACTGAGGGGATGTATTTGTAGATTTTTGGAGCGTATTGTTCGTCGAAATGGGGCGAGCGCAATCTGAAAGACGACCGTGGCAATCGGCAGGCGTATTTTGGCACTGGCGAGACGTTCCTCTTCTCCCTGTATCCGGAGCGCGCGAAATATCCCTGGGTCGGCATGGACGGCGAGAATAATTTGGGGCATGCGGCTGAGTTGTTTATGGCGGCCGATTCAAAGATGATTACTATTGGGGGCGGGTGAGTTTATCATAATCTGCTCGTGCAAGTTCCCGAAATGTTTGAGATACAACTTTCTTGGCATGGATATCCTACGGAGGAAGTGGGTGGATGTTGTAAGGTTTATAAATGACTTAGGCCTCCTTTCATGTTAGGTAGCACCCTTACTGGCCCTATCTCATGTAGCGACGAATGTTGCAACTAAATAGCTTAGACTATTAAAATGGCCACCAATGATGCTAAGAAAAAAATGTAATACAAACTTTTCCTTATTGTTCCTGTCATTAACTCTCTATGTAACCATTTTTCTTTTCGAGGAAAATATACTGATGCTATCTTTATTTTAGCGAGGGCCAAGCAATATGGATGGACGAAAACATACGCTACGGCAAGACGGACCATTGTCAAACCTTCAACAATCCGCCCCTCTGCAAGACCGGCGACTTTGAGATCCGCGTCCTAGAAGTCTACGGTTTTGCTGCTGACCCGATGTAAAACGACGAAACGACGCAGAGAGACACAAACACAACGAGACAGACTCCGAGACTGCATCGATGTCATTGCACCACTCATAATCACAACTTACACATACAAATGCAAAACAAATCCAGAACCCACTAACACACATGGACACAGACGAAGGAGGACGACGCAAACAACGCATATTCATCGCTGTGTCAACGCCCCGTCTCGTTGACGAAGGATACGTTTTAATCCTCACGTCTCCAAATGTATCACACTCTCGCGTGTTTTGTAGCTGTAGGAAACGGCGGTAGATTAGCGACACCATAGGTAGAAAAACAAAAAAAAAACAACTGCATCTTATGACATGCGATACAGTAACGAATATAAAAAAACAAAAATTATACATATAGATATATAGCTATTTATATACTCATCCAGAAAATATGTAACAAATCGTAAATAATTTGCCAGAATGTGGAGATAATTAGAAACGAGCGCATAAACCAGCAATATAAAAAAGGCAAACGTTCTTTGCTGTGTGAGTAGTAGGAATTTGAAAGCTTTAACTCGATCTTAAACAATGATACAAAAAATGAAGAAGCAAAATGGCTACAACTATTTCGATTGGAAACTATATGTAATATGAAACTGTATGTAATCAAGATGAAGGCCGCAGTTATTAATATGAAGCGAAGTGTGGATAGAAAACAAAATAAAAAAAAAGTGAATAGATAAGAACTTGGAGAAGAAAGCAGGATGGGAAGGCTAAGGGAACCGGAATTCTCTCATTCCAGAAAAAAAATGAAAGCCATCAAATACCAGTGCTTGTTATTTATACTTGAGGCTTTATTAATTGTTTAGTTGTTGACAAATTAAGTGAGTGATATCTGTTTTTGCGTACACATGTGTTTTTGCGCTTATTTGGGACGATTATTGTGGACTTTTAATGGTTTATAAGATTATTGTGAAGTTTAAAATTTGATTCTGCGAAGCATACATGATAGTGCCCCCACCCAGATGAACGATGGTCGTAATTAGCGAAGCGATAACAAACCGGAAAGCGAAATATGATGCAAATGACACACTAGATTCTAGTCGAAATACTTTTACAATTTTTAATTCTTGTTATCAACAAGCATAACAAGCAAAAGAGAACTATAAATTATATTTAAGTGTACATAATAATTTTCTATGAACGAGTCGTGAATCGCATTGTTATACATTGTTCACAAAAGTTTTTTTTCAAGGTTGAAAGTGCGAATCAAGAGATTTTGTTGTGTTTTGTTCGGGCAGGAAGGAAATGTCCTTGATTCGTGCGTTTGACTGGCGAGAAACAAGTTGTTATGAACGCTGAGCGTTAGCTTTCTTTTATATCGTATTTAATTAAGTTTCTGTTTATCAATGTGTTTATTCTTCAATTTATTTCCGCGAAATAATACTGTGATTCACCATTATTACTACTAGTTTACTGTTAGGCGTTTATATTTGTTGCGGATTTGATCAGATTTTCGAGGGATAGTGAGAGACAAAAGGAGTATAAGAAAGAGAGGAAAAGGAGTGGTAAAAAAGAGGTTAAATGGCACTGTAGTGGGATTAACCCCTTAACATACGATTTGTAAAACTTTGGAATATTAAAGCATCGAGCTAAGCGAAAAATAAGGAACGCAGAAATTTGTAATAGTTTCGAGGACACAGACGCGACTCAAACGCGCCCATATTACCAACTTTTTTTAATATTATGTACAATGGGTTAAAGGGTTGAATCGCTAAAGTAATGTTAACGCGCTTTACTGCTATCTACAGCTTATCTTTAGCACACAGAGCCAAAAGCAAACAGACAAAAGTTTATGAACCGGAAAACAAAAGCTGACGGAAAAGCGAAAATGATAAATGAATGAAATATTTCATGAGACGGCAGAATGATGCGATTCGTGAAGAGAGTAGACAATCAATGCGATGATTGACCTTGTAACGAAGCAAAGAATGAAGGCAACTTTGTGAAACCATTCATAGTTCAACGAAAACAAACAAAAAATGTCTAGTATTTGCTCACGTGTTATACATAACGAATTTTACAGCGCTGCGAACACACAGTGCGCATTAATTGCACACATATCACGTTATTTGTCATTGTTGAATTTTCGTATGCAAAAGCAAGTGAGTGTTCATCGTCGTTTCAATATGTATCACTTATCAATGTTCAAATGTGTATTATTAGTTCTCTTTCACTATAGGTCGCTACGTATATGTTGAGAGCGTAATCATCGTAACTTGTAATTATTGTAAAATGTATCTTTGTGATATGTGTATCCATGTATTCACGTTGCCTGTATAATTGTATTATTGTAAACTTATAAATAGTAATTTGCAAGAGTTGTAAAGATAAAAAAAATGAAAAAGACGCGCATACCGCTGTAAGTTATGTTCTTGATGTACAAATATGTTAGGAGGAAGCGTTAAAGAAACGCTCAAAATGAATTGGCAATAACCAAAGTGAGAGGAGAAGCCTTTATCAAGCTTCTCGCATTTGCGAAAGTAATTTTTTTCGAAAGAAATGCACAACGCTAAAGCTGTTTTATGGAGAAATGAGAATGCTTGCAGAAATCAGCACCGCGTATATTGTGATGGCGATGTATGTTCAATGAAGTCAATCAAAAAAAAAACGTTTGCGTGTGCGCTGTGTCACACACGATTTGATCGCGCACTTGCGTATTCGATACACGCGTTTTTTTTTTACATGATCTTTGACTGTTTAGTTACCAGTCAACATTTGTACTGATATATGTAATTATTGTATTACTCACTCATTACGACTTCTTGGGCGTGTTTCATTTTTACCAACTACTTCCCGTATTTTATCGCATGCAATCAACATCGAATCATAAGAGGTGAAATCTATGACAATAGACGATTCTAATGGAGTTGTTGCTTCGAAGATCGCCGGCATTAAAGCACAATGAGGCGGAAGTATCAATCAAGCAATTTATACAATTGCCTATTATGTTGGTAACATAAACGTACTATTCTTAAACTAGCAATATTTTTATTCCTGGTCACTATTTCCATTTGCACTGTTTGTAGTAAAAAATTAGTAAAGTTCTAGAATGAAATATCAATGTTGGTGGTAAAATGTTACTTCTCAATATATTTTTCACTTTTTAAAAACGCGAATGAAGGTTGGGCGATTCGCTTGCAACGGTCTCCGGAAAAAAACCCGTATGCACAAAAAAGTTCAGAAAGTTACTATTCCCTTACACCACTATGTGGTATAAAAAGGTTGTTGAATAATAATAATAACATTTTCTGGGTTTCTTAGACCACATGTATTTTACTTGGGAAGGTTATAGGGGGCCTCTGAGTCAACAAGCCTCTAGTGAACTGCGAACAGATTTGCTATATTGTTCTGCATTATCTGCCTAACGAAGAAGGATCCCTAGGTTATTCAACGACCTTGGGACCGTCTACATTCTCGGCTAGCATTAAAATCATTGTCAAGGGGGTTGGTCACTGACCTCTTTTCCCATCTTTCTGAGATGGTACCTTACGACACAGTGTCCTGCTATGGGTCCCGTGAATGTTTTCAACTTGTTCCGTGGCAGTGCGTATCCCTTCTGGTTTTCGTAGACGTTTATATGTTTCGTACCGCAAGTGTTTTCGTATTATCCCCTTTTCTTATAGATGGATCTCCCCATCATTTGTGCGTGTTAAGAATGTAATTATAAGTCGTAGAGAACATACGTCAATAACAGTGCCACCTATGCTTCAATATTAGCAAGCATAAGTTGGATGCTGAGTTAAGTGGGAGAACAGTGAGAAAAGTATATTAGAAATGCAACAAGCGCGAGTGGGTGGGATGGGAAACAGGTTTTTATTTAACTACGCTCACATCATCGGATGTAGCAGAGCACATTCGTCAATAGCAGTGCCACCTATACTTCAATGTTATCACGCATGCGTTGGATGCTGAGTAAAGTGGGAGAAGATTTGGAAAGGTATATAAGTAATACACCAAGCGCGGGCGGGCATGGGGGAAACAGTTTTTTGGGCTACTCTCACAGTGGTAACATTGAGACAGATGGCATAAAAACTGTTGCTCCAAAATATTTTCAAATCTGCACGTTATATAATGTCCACTCTTGTACGGTTCGAATCGACTTTCAAACATATTTGTATCCTTGGTTGCCTACATTTCATTCCTTAATAAAATAACAAATACTTAATTCTATTATGCTAATGTAAGTATAAATAATATTAACGAACACAAATAAAAATGGTATTAAAATAATAAATTCGAATATTAATTTTTATTGTAAAGCATTCTAGAATTTCTAAATGTGTTTAACTGGTTGCTGAATATAAAGGTCAGTAAACTCTCAAACAGCCGGTTCCTGCCGCTATTGTACGATTACTATATGACAATTGTTTTGCATATTAATCAGGAACAGAAAAATGCCTTTCCAGACGTCTGCCATCCAGCTAGACAAAGTGTTTACGCACAATGTACGTAATTTATGCGTCGTAAACAGTCATATGTATAAGCCAAGAATTTCGTCCGACTAGTTATAAAGACAGCCACGTTGTGCGCCGGTGCGCTAGTGACCTAGTGCGCTGCTTCGTGCACGCCCGGCGTGAACACTCCGTCAGTGGCAGAGGTAACATCGACCGCACCAAGGTAAAATTCTCGCCTTTCCAGGCTGCTCCAACTACCCCGTCTTTTTTGCACCCACTGCCTGCCGTGTTACTATGCACACACTTCTTTTAGTTTGCACCACTAATTTGTGCTCGTCTAAATGTAGGCGTGCGATTTCCGTTTTTCCTGCACTAATTCTCGGCATGTTTGCGTTATGTAAGTTCCAAGTTCGGTTGGACGGCGCGCTGGCGCGCTCGTTATCGACCAGCCGAATCGTACTTGGCGTTCTTGGGAGTAGGCTCGTTATCTACTCATCCGCTACTTCGAGTGACTCAAGTGCATGATAAGCCAAGGCCGTTTGCGATGATAAGTATGGCAACAAAGTTTGCACTTTGCCGACATCGCGACCCTGACGCCTCAAGTGTTATGTTGCAAATTGCGTCTGGCTTGTGCGAATTGAATTCCTGCATTTACGACGTGCGACGGAAGTGACCGAGTGCGTTTGGAACTTGTTTAACTCTGCTTAGGATTATACGAAGAAACCGCGGGTTTCGAACACGTCTATTTAGGAATAATGTAAATAATTACGAACTAATATTTAAAAATCCTTCAAGTCAATAAAATTTTGTACGAATCCTAGGACCCTCGACTAATCTAATCCAAATAGGGGCGTGCACGCATTGTCCGACTTCGATTTGAATGAACATTTTTGTACGTGCAGTTTATATATTGAAATAGTTTGTGTTATGTGGGCATTTTCGCGTTTTTCAGCAGTTTCCTCGTTTTCATTTAAATCAAAGGTGAATATTGTGTGAACGCATAACAAGTAAGTTCAGCATGTCCACTTGGCTTATTAGTTAAATTTAATGATAAAGGAAAGTGGCTTGACAAGATGGGCAAAATTGGGGAACTAAAACATGAAATTCAAACTTTGTTCTAAAATATTAAATATCGTGTAAAAAACGTCTTTTCCAGAAAATGTCGAGTTTTAGTCAGTGAAATCATCGCCGTTATTAGACTCAACTTTCATGAGTTATAATGTCGGTTCTAAATAATCAAATGAAAAACTGTTCCAGGAGTTTGAAGATATTTTAACGCTGAATCGATTGATGCATGATTTATAATCCTAGTAAAACGGAAAATATGAAAAAAAATTAAAAACCTGAAACTCAACATTTTTTGGAAAATATTTTCTTTACACGATGTATATCTCAATAATTACCCAACATTTAGGCGTAAATATGCATATTAAAGCAAACTATATTTAATGAGGAATCGATCCGTGCAGAAATGTGCATTGTATAACATGCCGAGTAGAAAATATTTTAGAACAAAGTTTGAATTTCAGGTTTTAGTTCCGTTAAGCGATACCAGTCGCGTATTCGAAAATTATCGAACTTCACTCAAACAAATGATTTATTGTTCTCATTACTGGCCAGACACGCATATATTTATTTCAAATAGAGGATAACGACGTTATTTCGCCGTAAAGTAAACTCACTACCATAATAAGTATAAAAATTTTAGAGTTTCGCCGCTCACAAAAAATGCCCTAGCAGAGTGTTTGGGAATATGTCACAGATTAGGCCTTTTTATTTCTATGGAATATACAATTTTATGAATGAAAGAACAGGTTGACATATTAATAATCAAATGTAAAAATCCAAAAATGTTTTCTAATACACGTCATTCATGAAATGTTCCTCCACAATTCGAAAAATTCTCGTCACCACCGAGTTCGCACTCGCCGTATTGGGCGTGTCGTGGTTGGGCCGGTCTACCGTGCACGAGCCGAGCCTCTCGAGGCGTTCTTGGCACCAGCCCGCGAAGCGCAGTGTTTCGGCAAGGCGCGCGTTTAAAATTAGTCGCAACGTGACGTAAAGTCAGTTTCGTAATGAGACGGTGAGCGCGCGCGCTACTCCTCGATCGTCGTACGTGTGCGTGGTCTTCGATTAGAAAGTGCAACGCCGGGGATATAGCGCATATTTCGCAAATCGGTTGGCTCACATTTCGCACTCAGCTGGCAGCGAGCGCGTGAGGTTAGGCCGACTTCCCTTAAGTGACTCATCCATCCCTTGCCAACTACTTAAGTGATTGTGTAGGGCAACTCACCTTACAGTTGGCATCTGATAATTTATTCCTAGTTATTCTGCATAATTACACAGAGATAGTGATTGTGTGTAACGCAATTGTGCTTCCAGAATGCATCGGGCACGGACGATCTTCAAGACCCTTTCGGGGCCGCAGGGCCAAAAGATGGGCGCGTGGCTGCTTGCGCCCAAGAATGGGCCTTCGGTGCTCTGTGTGGCTCCGTTGCGCGAGTATTCCAGCCCGGCGGCGTCGGAGCCCTTCCTCAACGGCAGCTCGTCGTCCTACGTTGAGGATATGTACAACTCCTGGTTGGCCGATCCATCTAGTGTACATGCAGTGAGTTATTCTTTCTTATTTTACACTTAAAACTTTTGTTTTCTTGCTAAAACTCTTTGAAAATTTGTAAACTTAACTGAACCTAAGTAAAATTTACTAAACCTAAGCAAAACTTGATAAATTCAAGTAGAAATTACTAATTTTTAGTGTAATTAGCGAATTTCTAATGAAATTAATTAATTTCAAGTGAGTTTTGCTTATATACAGTAAATTTTACTTATATTAACTAATTTATTCATAAATAATTTTACTTAAATAAAGTAAATGTATTCCAAAAAACTAAATATTAGTAACAAACTGTATAATAATTCCTTAAAATACTATTATCAACTTTTGATAAGCCTTATTGTGGTAGTTATCAAACATGTGATACAAAATGTATTACAATGAAATTTCCATGGCTCTATGATAATGTTAAAATGCGATGTATTTTTTTTAGTCCTGGGATTCGTACTTTAGGAATTCTCAAGGTGGTGGCGGTTACCAAGCACCTCCATCCCTCGGTCAACCAGGACGCAATGAGATTGCGATTTCTTCACTCCTCCCTAGTCTCGCCGGTGGCGTTAGCCTCGGGGCACCTGTTAGCGACAAAGTCATCGACGACCATCTCGCCGTACAGGCCATTATCCGTAGTTACCAGGTATGCAATCATTTCTAAATTAAACAACCCAATAGTAAAAAAAGCACTTTACTTGCTAAATTGTAAACTCGTCAAACGTCAATATCTTGTTTGGCTACTGGAAGAAAGAGCAACTATGTCACATGCTTACGCCATAACGCAATAATCAATCGAGCATGTTAATTACCTTCATGGAAGGGAGGACGTGATGACATTGCAATTTATGTAACTCGTAAAATGCGTCTGGTATAATCGAGCATATTCATTGTTTTCCACATTTTTGTAGACGCGTTCTATGTTCGCGTAGGTAAAAGCGATTTAAGCATGCTTGTTGTCATTATTTGCGGTTTATTAATAGGTGTAAACATGTGATAAACTCTGGCACCGTTACAGAACGCATTTAATACATATTGCGTTCAACGTTTCCTTCGTTGTGTTCCCGCACACTTTGATATGTTTATTTATAGATGATTTTTGATGCTGTTTTCGGGTGATTTATTTGCCCTCTGTGTTTTCGAATCACTTTCGTCACCCTTGGCTATGATTGGCTTTCACAGATGTGTATGATTTTACTTCATGGATATCTCCACTTATTTTTTTATCACTTGTTGCTAAAATTTGGAACAATTAGAAGTTAGATGCATTTTTTATAAACACTGTGCATGTGGGGGAATTTTATCATTGAAATAATACGAAATCAATTTCATAATCACAAATCACAGAATATTGTGAGTATTGTTTTTTTTAATAATCAGCGAATAACGATTGTGAAATTGATTTTAAATCGATTTAATCATTAGTAAACTTCTTTATTTCAAATTTCATTTGAAACATTTATGTACATACAATAGAACTCTGATAATATGTTTAAAAATCTCGTGGGTTGAGTTTCATTCAATTTGGTAAAAATGTTTTATTATGGAGGATAAAAATTGAATACACGGTCCCTTCATAACTTTGACAGTCGTTTGATGAATATCGTCAGAGGTTATACCACTTTATGATGGAATTTGACAGTATTGCGGTTGCAAACTTTTGAAGTGTTATCTTAGGAAATTTAAACATGACATTTTATATAGATACAGTAATAATATACTTAACTTCAGTCGAGATCCGAAACCGTAGCAAATTTCATATGCGACCGACAGACTGAGGGTCGGCATTTGAATGCGTCTGTAAACTGTCTAACGCAAATTTTGATTTAAGAAAAATGAGGCAATGCCTGGTCCATATTTATACATTTATTAATTTTCTCGATAAATATGGCTTCATATTATTTTTATAATGCAAAAATTCTTACAACAGATACTTGACAAAAGCTCTAAAAGTCTATTTAGCGTCAATGAAATTATCAGAGTTTTACTATATTAATAAAGTTTCAAAAACATTGAATTATTCACTAAACTTTTAATTATTTGCATTTTATAATGATTAGGATATAGTATAGATAATCAGAAGCACGAATATGCACGTGATTCATGGTAATAAAGTAATCTAATATCCACAATATACAAAATGTACATTTCCATTTGGATTCCAAAAAATCCAAATATGCTGAACGTACTAACTAATCTAGATAATTTAATTTCTTACATCTATTTATTTGCTGATGCATGCCGATCGCAGTCCCGTGGTCATTTGGTAGCGCTGCTTGACCCCATCGGTATCATGTACACCGACCGGAAGACGACAATTTCAGATCGGTTTGGAGGTCCACCCGATGAAATCATACGCCAGCATAAACTAGGTGCGCATTTACTAACTTCTTGACAATCGACAAATTGATACGAATTCAACCTGTAGTAGGTGGGTCAGTGATAAAAGTTTGAAAAATTTACCGAACGTACGAGAAACGACATCCTTGATTCGATACTAACCAACTAGGCTTTCTATGTTTGGCTTTCTGGGTTTTCGTTATTCTGCTTTTGATGGACGCGCTTTTGACTAATTTTTAATTGCATGGATATGCATAGTTTGTATGTTTGTTAAGATTTTCCCTTCATTAGGTGAGTTTTAGGGTGTGACATTTTTTTTTCTATCGCATTGATTGTTTTGTACATGCTAGAATGTTGTTACGGTGATGGAATTTTAGATACGAGGACATCACATAGCAAAATTGGACCCGCTGGAGATCAACAGCGCAGATTTGGATGATAAAACACCACCCGAACTGCTTTACTCGCACTACAACTTTGGTAAGGGTTACTTATCTTCACACACCTTGCACATCGATGTAATTACAAACAGTGCACTTTTCCTGAAAATGTAAATATTCAGTGTTCACTCGATATTGCACCGATAACTTTATCATTGCCTTTATATTTTTTGCACCTAACACACGTTTTTTCATTTATTTGTTTCTTTTTCTGCGTTTATTTTATTTGCGCACTCCGACAGTCCGAGATGGTCCTTCCAGAACTTACAGTGAAGAGCTAGTGAAACAGGTGCGGCTCTTAGCGCAAGGTTAGCTTATATTTTCTTTATTTTTACGTTCTTCGTCCTACAATTGAGTTAATGGAATGTCAATAATGAAGCAGCCACTTTTTGATTGGGACAGGTTTGATGAGAGTAAGTTTTTTCGGTGGTTGTTTGGTTTTTCTTTCCTTTCCACATAAAAACACGTCAGTCATACTGATTTCAATTTACGTTCGTTTCAAACTTTTTTCCTGGCCGGTTGAATGTCTATCTACTCTACAATTGTTACCACTTTCTTGTTTTCAATTACCAAAAATGTATTACAAAACAGAGGAGCCCGATATGGATAGGACTTTCAAACTGCCCTCGACTACGTTCATCGGCGGCAAGGATAAAGCTCTGCCACTGAGAGAAATCCTACGCCGCTTAGAGCTGACTTATTGCCGTCACATCGGCGTCGAATTTATGTTCATCAACAGCTTGGAACAATGTAATTGGATCCGTCAGCGTTTGGAAACGCCCGGAATCATGAATCCCACGAATGAGCAGAAAAGGTTGATCCTTGCTCGTCTCACCAGAGCCGCTGGGTAATCTTGTAGAAAAGAGTAAATGATTGTAGGAAAAGTTTAACGATTTGTTTTACAGTTTTGAGAGCTTTTTGGCGCGTAAATGGTCGTCTGAAAAGCGCTTCGGTCTGGAAGGTTGTGAAATTTTGATTCCGGCAATGAAACAGGTCATCGACAAGAGTACAGAGTTTGGCGTGGAGAGCATTGTCATGGGTATGCCGCATCGTGGAAGATTGAATGTGCTCGCCAACGTATGCCGTAAACCACTCAGTCAAATCTTCACGCAGTTTGCTGGTTTGGAAGCGGCTGATGACGGATCTGGTGATGTCAAGTACCATCTGGGAACATACATTGAACGGTAAATTATATTTCTGTAACAAAAAGAATGGATAATCTTCTTGATTATTTTTCAGTGTTGCAAAATTTCGTTTTTCGAACATTTCTAATCTGTGTTTCTGTTTCTAATTTTTTTCTAAAGATTAAATCGCGTTACGAACAAAAACATCCGGCTTGCCGTCGTTGCCAACCCCTCGCATCTGGAAGCCGTCGATCCGATCGTGCAGGGTAAGACCCGTGCCGAGCAGTTCTACCGCGGCGATGGTGAAGGCAAGAAGGTGATGTCTATCCTTCTCCATGGTGATGCCGCCTTCGCCGGCCAGGGCATCGTTTATGAAACGATGCACTTGTCGGACTTGCCCGACTACACTACCCACGGCACCGTGCACATTGTCGTCAACAACCAGATCGGCTTCACCACCGATCCACGTCACTCACGTTCGTCGCCTTACTGCACGGATGTCGCACGTGTCGTCAACGCACCTATCTTCCACGTTAACTCGGACGATCCAGAAAGTGTGATGCACGTGTGCAATATCGCTGCTGAATGGCGTGCCACCTTCCATAAGGATGTCGTCATTGATTTGGTGTGCTACCGTCGTAACGGCCACAACGAAATTGATGAGCCTATGTTCACGCAGCCGTTGATGTACAGGAAGATTAAGAAGACGAAGCCCGCGCTAGAGAAGTATTCTGAGCAGTTGATTGCTGAAGGTGCTGTAACACCTGAAGAAGTAAGTTTTTAAATTTATTTTCGAAATAAACAGTGACATTATTGGATGTTTATTCAATGTTTTGGTAACTGTTAGGTTAAAGACGTTAAGGATAAATACGAAAAGATTTGCGAAGAGGCCCTTGAGAAGGCTCGTGAGGAAACCCACATTAAGTACAAGGATTGGTTGGACAGCCCATGGTCCGGTTTCTTCGAGGGTAAAGACCCTCTGAAGGCTAGCCCAACCGGTGTGATTGAAGATACACTTGTTCATATTGGCAAGAGGTTCTCTTCCACCCCCCCAAACGCAGCTGAATTTGTCATTCACAAAGGTAAATTTTACAATATTAATAATACTTTCCCAATATTGTCATTTTTTACAAATTATTGTTACCCCTACTCTTCCTATCAAAATTTGTCAAACCCCTAATTTTCCCATATGCATCTTAAGTCTATCTTTTGCTTATTATAAAATTACCTTTTTCTTAACAATAATTAGGTGTGGAACGTATCCTGAAGGCCCGTATGGAGATGGTCGAGAACCGCATGACCGATTGGGCCCTCGGTGAAGCTATGGCCTTCGGCTCCCTTCTGAAAGAAGGTATTCACGTCCGTCTCTCCGGTCAGGACGTCGAACGTGGTACTTTCTCGCATCGGCATCACGTCCTCCATCACCAGAACGTCGACAAGGCCACCTACCGGCCACTGTGCAACCTGTACCCCGACCAAGCCCCGTACACCGTGTGCAACAGCTCACTCTCCGAATTCGGTGTGCTCGGTTTCGAGCTCGGCTTCTCGATGACCAACCCCAACGCCCTTGTCATCTGGGAGGCGCAGTTCGGTGACTTCAACAACACGGCTCAGTGCATTATCGATCAGTTCATCTCCTCCGGTCAGGCTAAGTGGGTGCGCCAGAGCGGTCTCGTGATGCTCCTACCACACGCCCTGGAAGGGATGGGTCCGGAGCACTCCAGCGCCCGCCTGGAGCGTTTCCTGCAGATGTCCTCTGATGATCCCGACTATTTCCCACCCGAGTCGGACGAGTTTGCCGTCAGGCAGCTGCACGATATTAACTGGATCGTCGCCAACTGCACCACACCCGCCAATCTGTTCCACATTCTGCGTAGGCAAATCGCTCTGCCTTTCCGCAAGCCTCTCATCATCATGACTCCAAAGAGTCTGCTGCGTCACCCTGAAGCGAGGAGCAGCTTTGATGATATGGTAGATGGCACTGAATTCAAGCGTGTCATTATTGACTCTGGTGATTGCAACGGTAACCCTGGTGGTGTTAAAAAGTTGCTGTTCTGCACCGGCAAGGTTTACTACGACCTGAAGAAGGCTCGTGATGAGAAGGGACTCTGCAAGGAAATTTCTATCGCTCGTGTTGAACAAGTAAGAATCTTTTATTTTTATAAATACTTTTGATAACGTAGGTTTCGATATTTTTGGGAGATTTATACTTTGTAAATCTATGTATGGTATCAAATTTAAAAGTGTCCATACATTTTGACACACCCAAATGCTACTTTTTTTATTATTTACTTAATGTTTGTTTTTCTAGATTTCGCCGTTCCCATACGATCTTGTGAAAGCCGAATGCGCCAAATACCCCAACGCCAAAATCTTCTGGGCCCAAGAGGAACACAAAAACCAGGGAGCATGGACCTACGTGCAGCCACGTTTCTACACCGCTTTGACTGGCTCCCGCGACGTTAAGTAAGCCCCATTTGATCATATTTTCAACTAACAACTACTAACAATCGAATAGAAATGAAGTAACACTCGGCGTATACATTTACAGTCAGCCGCAGAAGGGAGGTTGGTTCAGTTCCTTATTCGGTAGCAAACCGGAACCTGTACCTGAACCAAAACCCGAGACTGAACAACGCGAAATCGGGTGAGGAGCACCTTGGTTACTTCATTTCTTCCCGCGCTATATTTTTATTTTGCCTTATTTATTGCACTAGCTTAGTAGTAGTAGTGTAGATTGCACCAAACATCTCATATGATGACGATATATTGATACTATCGAAGTTGACTAGTATCGCCATCTATACCCAACTGGAAACTGAAATGCAAATTGTTAAATTATATGCAGATGTTAGTCAATTCAATGACAATTTGCAAAATATCGATATTTGTAGATATATCGCCTTCGATGAACATAGATAGTTCATACCTTTAATTTTAGTACCAATGTTTTTAATACTTTAATTTATATTAGTACCAGTGTACTAATTTGGTGTTTCTTAAATAATTTTAGCTACATTGGCAGACCGACCGCAGCTAGCCCAGCCACCGGCAGCAAGGCCCAGCATCTGAAGGAAGTCGCCGGCCTGCTGGAGGACGCAACGCATCTGTAAGACCACTCTACAACCCACACTTAGGTTCTGTTTATTTTTGTTGTGCAGAGATAAGTATTAACCGTTTATTTTCGCCACGATCACAAGTTTGTTAGACACAACCTCCTACTTGATTTTACAACCAGTATATCGCCGGCGAACGCGGACACCAAGTGATGCGGATCAACTGTAATCAGTAATAAGTATCAGTAATAATTATTAAATTTGCACCAATAGTTGAATTGATAAATTATGTAATTACACGCGAAACCATTGTACATACCTAGTACAATTGACAGAGGGTGGCGCAACAATGGCTCCCCTTACTCGTATGAACAACTTTTGTTTTCAACAAGTTTTCCGGAAACTCGGAATAGAATGCGAGCAAACCAGTTATGTACAGCTGTGTGTAAGAAGCACTCACGGTAGCGATTGCCGCCCTCTTTTACGAAATGAAACAATTCTTCATCTTCGTTTTTAAGTAACTTAATTAAAATATGTAATATTTATTTATTGTAAGAATGGATGATATTGTTGGATGACACACTTGTTGGTGCTTAATTTATTTTATTTAGTCTCATGCTCTTTACTGTTTACACTTACATACTATGATTAGAAACAAATATTAAGATTAACACCGAGTTTTTGGCAAGTTCCACACATTTTTCCTACATACTAAAAATATTTTTGGCCCTTTCTGAGAATTTTCTTGGTTTCAGCTGTTTTGCAATGTGTTTTCAGGTTAATCTAAGTATTTTAAAATGTAATTTTCCACCAGTGAAGTGTTGAGGTGCCACATGAAGTGATTGATGCCAGGGACGGTGACTAGCTCCAGTTTCTTTTGTTGGTAGAGAGTTTTTAATCCTATTGTGTCATTTTTGAAAATATCACGGTCAGTTAGTTCCCTTATCGTCATGTTATCATCGAAGTAACCAAATTGACTAAAATTGAAAGAAACATTATTAAAAATAGAACGGAATGAAATGAAACATGTATATATTTTTTAATGTTTGCAATATTGCCAGATTTAATAATGGCAATTATCGACAGGGTAATTTAGACTCCCAAGCGTAGCCAGACATTTAAAATTGTTTGGTGGATAATCATGATGTTCAACAACATGGTTCTGTGTCATTATCGGAAATTGGTCTGAATTGACTTGCGACAACTTAATTTACCGGCATGGTCACATGACAACGACGAAAATATGTGCGCAATTCTTACATATATGATTTTTTTAATGCATGCATCGTGACTTGACGTTTCGATGTAAGGGTACTCTGAAATCGTCAAGTTTGCAACAGAATCCTTTGGAGCACGCTTGCAGAAGCTACTAATGAAACGCATTAACGAACATACTCTAGTTTTAGTCGTCAATGGGTAGAATTGTAGTGAAACCTTTGTAATTATTATTAAAAGCTTTAAATGCCATTTTTCGACGGTCCAACTACAGCAACAGCTAAGAAATAGTAGAATAGATAAAACATACCTAGATTGCCATGGTGTAATCACTCCATCATCAGGCCCACCAAATAAAGCCATCTTCTTGAGCCTCAGCAAACTTTGCTTAAATTGTTCACTGCGATTTGTAAGTATATCATTATTTATATACGGCAAGAACTGCGAATATGAATAGAACAGTTCCTGATGATATGGATCATTCCAATAATTCCCGACAGATGTGTGCTGTCCAACTCTCGAGTAAAATAACTCGTATGCTGTTTTAAGTGCAATTCCAGGGAATATAATGTGCAAAAAGTCAGCTGAAATAAAATATTAACATAAGAAAACTTAAGATATCGAAAATCGACAAATCCCAAGCACTTACTTCCATATTGTCCCGCCTGTGGACCACTCAACGAAATAAAATTCTGTACCTCATGATCTGGGCAAAGTTGCAGCACAGAGCGCGCCAATAATGCTCCTTGAGAATATCCTAAAAGATGAATACCACCTGGATAGGTGTCGGTAAAATTCTTCAGATCCACACTAATCTGCTGTGCTTGATACCACATGTTGTCGAGACTAGACCAACCCCCGAAAGCGTTGTGATTGTGGACAATTGTTCCTGGATGTTGCTGAAGTAAATTTTAATTATTGTGTTTACAAATTATGAATGTAACATACTTCAACAATTGTATCTTTAATTAACTCCATGCTTTCATCCCCTGACATTATTCCATGCAAGAGAAACACTGGTTTATATGCGATTGAGTTATAAATAAGGATTATGAGTATAAAAAGTGATGAGTATTGAATATTCCTTTGCATTTTTGTAATTTGTTCAGTAGAGTATTTAGTTTAGAGATTTTTAATTGTTTTTTTTTTTAGTTTAATTGTCGCTTTAAATCACAATTATTTTAATTGTATTGGAAACCTAAATCCCGTTGCATTTTGCTGCGAAAATCGGAGTTATTATAACACTGTGGTCGTCAGGTCAAAAGTTGACTTATTATCACAAGATTTCAAAATATTTGCTAATTGCAGTTATTTTTCCATGCGTATTTAAATAATATCACTGGTTCTGTTGTTGATATAATGATAGTTAATTCGTTCAATTGATCTTTGGTCTTTGTTTAAAAATTAGAGAGAAAATTATATAGACATTGTTGAAATTGTGCATCCGTTGCTTTGTTTGATTTATAACTGAAATTGTGCAGGTTATGTTCATAATTAATAAATGTGATGGCGCTAAAACATATCCTTCTTAAATTCTTAAATATTTCCTTAATTGTCAAGTTTTCATAAATATGAACTGGAAATTTTAAATGGTGTCCATAAATATTAATAAATATATGTTTATTCATAACTTATTATAATTGTTTATATCAGCAACATCTTTTGGCGAATAGAGTAATTAAAAAGCTCTTTTGAAAGCTCACTTAGAAATGTACGTTAGCAACAGTTAGTAACTTCCAACCTTTATTGCTAGGTGATGGCACTACTTTTAAATAATTTTATGAATTTAAATAGCTAATTTATTATTATTGTTGGTATGTTCTTCCTGTACCTGTTAAGAGGACAACTAACGTTTTCAGCTTACTTTGTTTAAACATTACTCACAGCTAATTTGCAGAGCTTATTTATAATAAACGAGATCATAAGCATGAAATAAATCATACATCCTTTAAATTAACCTATAAATTTAGTTTAATTAACAAAACTAGTATAACATAGTCATCTCAAAAATGTATTCAAGTTTCAAATACATTGTTCAACCAAAGAAAGTTGTAATAAAGCCAAGTCTGTTGGTAGCTGCAAAGTCTTTACATAACTTCCAACCAAGTATAATTCTTGGTATTGAAACTTCTTGTGATGATACTGGTGCAGCTGTTGTTAATGAAAAAGGTATATTATTAGGGGAGGCTTTACAATCCCAAGAATTTATACATCTTCGGTGAGTTTTTGAAGCATTAATCAATTCGACGTCATTACATAGGTATTTAGGTGGTCAGAAATAAAGAGAAATAATTTGATTTTCAGTCACGGAGGAATTATTCCACCAATTGCCGAAGATTATCACAGAAAACACATTGCAGACGTTGTAAAGAAAGCTCTAGGAAGTCTTACAATTAATGATCTTGATGCTATCAGCGTTACAACACACCCAGGTATCATAAACGTTCATTAAATAACGTAATCGTAAAAAACGTAATCTTGGAAATATTTATTCACAGGATTACCACTATCATTACAAATTGGCACAAAATATGCCAAACATTTGGCAAGGCAACATAAAAAGCCTTTGATACCAATACATCACATGGAGGCACATGCATTAACAGTTCGAATGAAGAAAAAAGTAGATTTTCCCTTCCTTGTACTACTAATCAGTGGAGGGCACTGTTTAATTGCTGTTGCTAAAACGGTTAACGAGTTTTTCCTTCTGGGTGAAAGCATTGATGATGCTCCAGGGGAAGCATATGACAAAGTAAGTTCTGAATGAACAAATAATAAGATATATTTGAAGGAAAACACAGTAGGCCAAATTTGTGAAAGTAACTCGTGTTTATATTTAGATGGCAAGAAGAATGAAACTTCGTAACTTACCAGAGTTTACCTCAATGTCTAGTGGAAAAGCAATCGAAATAGCAGCAAGTCGAGCAACAAATCCACTCCATTTCAAAATGTCGGCACCGATGTTGCAATATAAAGACTGCAACTTTAGTTTCGCCGGTTTAAAGAACATCATCACGAGGAAAATAATACGAGAAGAACGAGAATTTGATCTGGCCCCAGACGAAGTCATTCCGAACCTTTACAACCTAGCTGCTGGCTTTCAAAATACAATAATAAGGCATCTATGTCATAGAGTGCAAAGAGCAATTGAATTTTGCCAATTACGTGGAATTGAAACAAATAATCAACTCGTGAGTCAAAAATAATGTATATTACAAATGATATGTATACATTTCTTTTTAGGTTGTCTCTGGTGGCGTAGCTTGCAATAATTTCATTAATAGATGGTTGCAAGTGATGTGCCATGAACTTGGGTATACCTTGCATCGTCCTGAACCGAAATTGTGCACTGATAACGGGATTATGATTGCCTGGAATGGAGTTGAGAAGTAAATTTGAATAATTTTCAAGGTACTGAAATAATTTTCTAACTTTTTAGATGGCAGGCTAAATGTGATGTTACTACAGATTATGAATCAATACGAATTCAAAAATCTGCTCCATTAGGTGTTAATCTTATCTCTGAAGTACAAGCAGCACATTTAAGTTGTAAATGGGTGCGTTTGAAAGGTATAGATTTACCCCAAACTGAAGAAGATTTAGAATTAGGAAAAGTTGCAGGTCGTTTGTAACAGTTTGTGATTGTAGATAATATATAATTGTTTTTAGCTAACTTATGATTTTGTTACTTTTCCTTTTAAACCTGAAAAAATCTCTTTTGATGCCAATTCTTCAGTTGAGAGGCATCAATATATATCTACATAGGTAATTATTGATTTTTCAATGATGATGTATAGAAATTTTCAGTATTCATGCAATAAATCCTTTGAAAAGGTGTTAATAGATGGCGCTGACCTAAATTTCGATATCAACGCTTACGATCCTTTACCAAAACGTATCGACTGGCCTATCCAACTGGGAATATACTGGGAAAGTGGTCCCGTTTGCTAACAAAAAAAAATTACAAACAAGTAAAAACTTCTCTGACAATTATATTAAAAATATATTCACATTAAACAAGTTTTTTCGCTCGTTCCTGCAACTGTCCTTGTAGTCTAGCAGCTAACTTAACATTTTTATCAATCTGTTCTTCTTCATCGGGCGAAGCATGTACATCCAGCAGCTTTCTAAGTACATTTTTCACATAATCCATGCTTGCACCAATATCTGGTTTTTCCTCCCCTTGTTTCGCAACCAACGGTATAATTTCGTCAAATTTGAGCGCCTTTTCCGGTCGAAATTCCTCCGGATAAGTTAATATACTTTCCTCAAGATTCCTAATTTTATCAATCAGTTCGTGATACTTTTTCTCTGCACCTTCTGTATCCATTTTATTGATAATAATCATGGAAGGTTTACCAACTAAATCTTCCTTGTACATCTCGAGCTCTTTGTTGAGCAAAACAATAGTATCCAAACAGTTACGATGCTCATGTTGTGGACTAAGTTGGAATCCGTTGATATCAACAACGAGTAGAAGTAACTTTGTTCGTTCAACATGTTTCAGGAAACGATGACCCATTCCTTTATTTTGATGTGCACCTTCGATTAGCCCAGGAAGGTCAGCCATTGAGATTTGTCGAAAATCTTTATAAATGATTTGCCCTACGTTGGGTTTTATCGTCGTGAAAGGGTAGTTTGCGATTTTTGGTTTCGCATGAGAGACCGCTTTCAAAAGTGTCGATTTTCCGGCGTTTGGAAAGCCAACTAAGCCGATGTCGGCGATGAGTTTTAAATCAAGGCGAATTGAACGTGCTTGGCCGAAAACGCCGAGGAAGCCATTCTTTGTATGTCCACCTGGCCCACCTTTAGCTACTATAAGTCTCTCGCCAGTTTCATTCAGTTCTCCTAAAGAAATTGGATACCTAGGGTAGCGTGTTGTCATTCTTGATACAAAATAAACTTACCTAACTTTTTGCCTTCATCTAAATAAACTGATACACCGGCAGGTACTTTTACTATTGTATCTTCTCCTGGAGGACCTAGAATGAAATTATGACTGCTGTGTCTTCCATTTGCTGCAATAACTCTCTTTGTTTTATTCTGTTTAATTACTTCAACTAAACTAAGCGAATCATCAGCTTCTACGATGACATTGCCGCCTTGACCTCCGATACCACCAAACCTAAACGTTATTCAGATTTGAAATGTGTTTGGATTTAAATTGTTATACTTACTTTGGTAGTCCATTTCCACCGGCACCTCCTTTTACATATATTCGTATTGAATCTAGGAAACCGACTTGTTTGTAGGCGCGAATTGGTTTCTTCGGTTTTGTGGCGTATAACAAAACACGGTTTAGCCACACCATTATCACAAGTTCATTGTTATAACAATTAATAGTAATTTGAGAATTAATAGAAAATTGCCGTTGAAAGTATACAGAACAAAGTTTTTAGGGTTATTTTATCTCATGCGAATAACATTATTTTAGCCACGACATCTAGCTTGCAAAGACCTGACTTTTTTAAATGGAGCTTTGTGATTGATCAACTACCAAGAAGATGTCGCTAGAAGTTACAAATTTCAATTTATTTAGAAAGTAAATCGAACAATATTTTCATTTTATGATACGCTTTCCAGAGTAATTGAACATGGATAATTATTATCTAGGTGTTTGTCAGATTAGTTCATTAATTCATTCACAATAGGAACGTGAAAAATATGTTGGGCACAATTTCAATCAATTGTTCGTAATATGAATATCCTTTTACTTCTTTATAGACACGAATTGGTTTGTTTCTTCTTCTTCTTGCTGATTTATGACTCTTTGCAACAAGGCCCTCTGAACCAGAATTAACTCCACATAAAAGAAGCAGGTTATGTATCAACTTAAACTGATGACATTACTGACAGTAGAACGGCAAAAGTAAGCGTGAGCATTCAAATAATAACATGACATTAAATTTTAAAAGATGATTTATTTGCAATTTCAAAGAGAGATTCAAAAATTAAAGGAGAAGTAAAAGCCAGCACAAAATTTAAATTTAATGGAGGATTCAACAAATTATTTTACAAAATATTTTGATTAAGTCTGTTAGAGTTACATCCAAAAAAATAATGATTTAAACTTCCAATTTCCCCACAGTCACACAAATTTGAATCCCACCTGCCAATTCGAAATAAATAAAGAGGAGTAACAGCAAACCCTGACAAAAGACGGCATTTAAAAGAATAAAAGGCTCTACTCATGTCCTTAGCCATATTAAAATGAGAAGAGAAAGAAACTTTTTTGATTAAATCATACAACCATCGCCCTGATAATTCAACATCCCACCAATTTTGCCAAGCAACACGTAGGTTATTTTTTAATACACTATTAAAATCCGAAAAAGGTTTATAAAATATTGACACAATAAGAGAGGGATCCAAAGCCCTCTTAGCAAGAGAATCGGCAATCTCATTTCCACGAATTTTCGAATGATCCGGAATCCAACATAATTTAACATGTTTCAAATCAAATAATGATTTTCTAATACTTGAAATAACACCGGAAGATTTAAATGAAGGATTCACTGAATTAAGAGGGTCAAGAACATATTTGGAATCCGTAAAAACTACAGCCGGAAATATCGACAAGTGCTGTAAAAATCTGGTAAAACTTTGGAAAATTTAGATCAACAAAACTCGTCCACTCATTAAAAGAAATACACGACCGGGTAGCAAATTTAGAAAAGACAATTTCAAGTTTATAAAACTTTACCCAATAAGCCTCTTGACAAAATGAAGGCAAGGAAAGAATACGACTAAACGTATCAGTCTTCCTAAAA
>WSZQ02000005.1:324082-334577 GCA_019419845.2 Weissflogia rhopalogaster | reverse complement strand
CATACTTATGCAGATTCAGGAAATAGATCTCTTGGGATACAGGTTTGAAAAGGGATGGCATGATGGTATTTAAAAAAATTAACAACAGCCTACTGTTTGTGAAAATCGAAATGTTTCAGATGGTTGAAATACTAGAGGAGACTAAAAATGTTGTAATAGTCTAGTAATAAGAATAATAATAAACATGTTGTCTTTAAATTTTCTATGCAATAGTTATAAATAGTGTGAAACGAATTATAACTTGGAAGATAACACCCTTTAAAATTAGATTAATAATTTGTCTGAATCTACTAAAAATAAAATACTCAAATACCACACATGTATGACAATAGGTCTTGAAGAAATGAATTCATCTTTAATTTTTCTATACAAAAGTGAATTGTGAATGTGTTTTAAAATTGCAGCATCGCATAAAAATGTGTCATAGAAGAATTGAATTCATCTTTAAATTGTATATACAATAATGGAATCAAATGAAACAGATAACTTTATTAACGGGTATGGGTATTTTGTACTTAAAACGTCAAGATCCCAAACGAAAATGTGTTAAATAAAAATTATTATATGTTTACCGATCTCAAATAGTGATTTCTGTAGATGTA
Source organism: Weissflogia rhopalogaster (assembly GCA_019419845.2). Classification (NCBI taxonomy): domain Eukaryota; kingdom Metazoa; phylum Arthropoda; class Insecta; order Coleoptera; family Staphylinidae; genus Weissflogia; species Weissflogia rhopalogaster. The sequence continues at coordinate 333,975 of WSZQ02000005.1, read as the reverse complement.
GAATTAGACATAATTTAGCGTGAATTTTCCAGTTTTGTCATACACCCAAAGCAAATATAAAGTAAAAAATGTTATCTCTAAAATTTTAAATAATCATATACCATACACAGGATACTACAATAGGAACCAAATAATTGAATTCGTTTTTAAAGTTTCTTTAGAATAGTGAAAGAATCAGATAAAACGATTTTTTTTTTGCGAAATTTCACGTTTTACAATTTGCGCAAAGTATTTTCCTATTAAGAATTTCTTTAATTAAACTAAAAATTGTAAGAAACATACGACATAACATGCAAACAGACTTTTTTGTAGATGTACTGATAATTTAAGCTAAAATTTCTTCTTTGACTTTTCTGCCTAAAGCAAATTCAAAAATAGTTTAGATATCCGAAAATATTACTTCTATCAGCATTATACTAGGGTTTAATAATTATTACGACATATTTTATTATTTATGGCTCCATTGTTCTAAATTAATGATTTTATTTCAACAGAAAACCTCAAAATACCAACAAAATCAATGGAATGAGCACACAAAATCGAATGACACCATCGCCGCGTCCAAATATGAACGGAAACGACACCTATAGGTAATTTCTTGTAAATAAATTTAAAGGCGATTGTAAGCTATTTCCTCGTATTTGGCAAAAATATTAACTCACACTTAACATAACCAAATATTTACAGAGCACCTTCACGGCAAGATGCACCATCAGACGGGATCTACGACGCAGTAAAGGTAAGTTTGTCACTCATACCACACTTAAACATTGATATGTTGAATAAGGAAACGCGTTATTTGCTTTTTTAATTACGATCTTCGCAATTTCAAAGGCACGCCTCTGCAAAATCAATTCAACCAGTTGCTGCTACTTAGTTAATCTTGCAATAATGTCATGATTAATTGAAGTTTTGTTTGTCATACGCCCACATGGCGTTACAGCGTAATCAATTAATTAAACTTGAGAGTCCATCCTGACATGGAAGTTTGATAAAAAGCGTTTAATACGTGTCTAGCAAGAAGATACATGGTTTAATCTTGCTGCATAATTAATTTTCTTGGCACACAAGTACATATTAGGAAATTGACAAAACAATAATTTTGAAATATTATGATTTATTGCTTCAAATAGATGGTTGTTGTCGGTAATCGATAAATGCATGTTCGAACGTTTGATCACGCGATCCCAGTCGATAATTTGCATCGTTTACCATTAGCGCGCAATTATGAAGTGAAAATTGGCTGTAGAAGGCGCACGTTTGTCGTGGGATGCTGTCGGATTTGGTATTTCGATCTCGGGTTTTGTTTTGTGTAATATCGAATTCTATTGCTTTGATTATAAAACAAGGTCATGAAAATGGTCTGTTAACTGCGCAAAATGTTTATAAGCAGTTTATAACTAAATATATCATGATTGAATTTCTTTCGAAATTAGTAAAATTTTAGGCATTTTCCTCTAAAACAATGAGCAAATTCAAGATTTCTGGTTAACCTACTGAATTCCTGGCTACTTTCTTCATAATTTCTTAGATAATCTAATAACCTTTATACCAATATATTTTTAACTAAATATTACGTATATCGTTAAAATTCATTAAAATTGCAGAAAGTGACTATTTCATTACTTTTGAGCCTAAATTTTACATTGTCAATGACTATATTCGTAAAAATGCATTTATCGTGAAATCATCATTAATTTTGAAAATGTCTTGCAAACAATCTCTTATTGTTAGATATTAGATAGCATCATTACAAACGAATATATTTTTATCTCACTTATTACACTATAAAAACAATAATTGCTATGGACGAATGAAAGATTTTCTTTCATGCTTTGTGGTTTAATGTAATGAGCAAATGTAAGGAGGTCCTTTCAAGTAATTATTCAAGTTGATTAGATGATTATCACGAGTTTTCTAAATTAAGCTATCTAAAGATGTATGATCGTTAAGGAGAACTTAAAATATAACGACTTTGCGCTGTAAATTACGGCAATATTACAAGTCTACTGCACAGATTATAGTTAATGTAACGCACAAATATTTCTTTTCGGAGTCTTTCCGAGACATTACACTTGACGATGATGGGCAGGCGCAAGACTTACCGTTTTTTACGTAATTAATGGTTGTCGAGTTTGGAAACATCTAATCGTTATGGCTTTATTTTTATTTTAATAGTTTCGTGATAATTTTTGTACGTATTTTAGTATGAAGTTGAAAAATTATATGCTGACATCTACACTTGAAATATTCGGAATGTTTGCAAAGTGTTGTTAGCGCGTGTGTGTTTTTTGTGAAAGATGGTGATGATTCATCAAATTCCTATTACGCATTTCCTTCTATTGTTTAGAAATAGCTTGATATTCAATGATTGTTATTGATATTCACTGTAAGTAACATTAAATTGACCATTGCAATTGATATGTATGATCATAACGGTTTTATAAACGTAAAATAATTATTTAAAAGCCAACAGAATTTTGTTTAATTCGTTTGTTCTATTGCGATGGAATTCTGTCCTTTTAAAGTTGATGATTCAAAAAGAATCAGTCTTGGTATATTCAATTAAGAATAATTTAAGTACCGCATTTTCCGAAGATCTGTGGGGATTTAGAATCAGGTGGTCATGTGTGGACCAAATTTTCAGTATAAACAATTAATAGGCAAGAGTGTCGAGCACGTTTCGTTACCCAATATTAAATAGAAAAAATATGATGAAATATTCTGAGAAATTCTATGTTATTACGGAAATAATGAAAGTAAATATTCATCCGCTATATATAGAGTTCTTACAACACTAACTTGACTTCAGTTGTATTATATTGTAGTCCAAGCACTCATATTTATATGAAAAAATAATATTTAATGTCTTATGACATATTCCATTTCCCTTTTAAGTTTATGAAGGAGTTAAATTCACTGTGGCGCCAGAAATACCTTGAAAATTTCCATAGAATGCTCACATTGGTCTTAGCCTCCAGCAAGTTTGTATAATTCAGAAAACAGCTGTTGGGCGGGTCGAACACTGACACCAATCTTCGATCGGCAATATACATAAGTATCGACCGTATCGATGTCTATCTATAGCATTGATTAGCGCTAACGACTTGATGCATTAAGACGCTTTTAAGTCTTTTCGTATAGCGCTTGGAAATTTTTCGTGCGGCCCGACAAAACCACTGCGCGAATGTCATAAAACGTGCCAATCTGTTTTTGGTTTCGCTTGTGTGTTTACCACTTGAGCAGCTTAGCTTGGTCATGCGAGTGGGTGACGCGACGAAAGCGTCTGCGACGCGCAAAAGGTGTGGGAAAGCGTTTGCAGATCTACGCGCTGCATGGCATAACTTCGCATATACTTGGTGCGCACGGCCTCCGACGCGATAGTCTTCGGCAAACTTACGCCCAGAGAAGAGAAGCGTTGTTGCTGACGGTGTTTTGTTGTTAACGCGAAGAAATTCCGCCTCGAAACGCATGGGAAAATAGTTTATTGGGTTTGAGGCGGTTGGTTTGGTCGCGTTTGAAAATTTCTTCGTTTTCAAGAAAAGCTCAAATAGTGCAAATTTCAAATACTGATTGCTTGATTAATTATGCAGGAACATTGCAAGTGTGACATATTCGCGTTTTTATTAGCCCCTAAAGTTTATAACGGAAGGTAATCGGATTGAGCACCGTGTAGAACTATCTAACATCCGGATAATTACGAATTGTCCAAACAAAACGAACGAATTGTCTCAAGAAAAAACAGAGGCGACATCGTTAAGGAAGCTACAAGAGTGACAAATATTAAGTAATTGTTGGCTTAACAATGAGTACCGCTATTAATCACGCTGCTGCCATCAAACGCCTGGAGGCACTCTTCGGCGATGTGAAACTTGACAACAAGCGTGCGTTGACGGAGGTTGTCGAGGTGGAGTCGTCGGTGGATAAGAAATGTGATGTGCACGGCAAGGATGCATCGCGACGCGGCTCCCTTGGGAATATTTTACATGCGAACAACCAGCACAATCGACGCGACTCGCTTTCGTTGGTGAAACATCGCGACTTTGGCCATCATCATACGATGAAGCCGCATATACACGTTTTTGGAAATGGGGTCGGGCCGCGACGTGAATCAATGCCGGCATTGAATGCCCAAAACACCTCGTACAGGTAAGTGAAAAACACTGGGAATACACACGAGTAAATTGCGGTTGACAGTTTAATTGAAATCTGAAGTTGTTGGTCAAAATACTAAATGTAATTGAAAGAGAAATTATTATTATATTAGTCGTAAATAATAGCTTTATTTGAAATAATTGAATTTGTCCCAATTTTATTGTTAATTGCGCGGTAAGAGGTGATGAATACAAGAAGGTTAACAAAGAAAGATTTATTCATGCAGATAAAATTTACAAAAGTGGAAACATTGAGTTAATCTCACCTTATTAGAAAACATGACTGTATTGTTTTGTTTTATTCATTTTTTGGAGAATTTAATTAAGAGATTTGGTTATAGAAAACTATGCAACCTGTAAAATCTAAAATGCAATAGTATATAACGATACGGGTGTGGAAACGGCGATTTTGGGCACGTAGCTGTTAGAGACACGAGCGTAGCCGGTGCCGCTGGCAGCGAGTACACTATGGCATCGTAGGCAAAACCTGAAAGACTTTCTGTTAAGCAGCGAGCAGCTGGGTCTAGCTGATTTCAAGGGGAAGTCAGTTACGGAGATTCTAGCCTTTTCGATGGTAAACTCCATTATTGAACAACAAGCCTCAAAACACTATTTACCCAGATTGCATAGTTATAACCAATCATCTGAATTAGTGTCGATCAATTTTTAAAGATATTACCTCTAAACTGTCAACTGCAAATGTATTTAAATAAAACACGTAGGCGTCGTGGTTCTTTGGGACTCCCCAATATGCCCCCGAAGAAAGAAATTGAACATCCCAGCCACTTTGCGTCCATGCTGCGTCGCGATCCACTAGCCGGTTCGATGGGTTCTCTTAGAAAGGATGGTACCCTGAATGGTCCGTGGAATACCCGAAGGGAATCATTGCCTACGAATTCTTTACGGAAAGATTTCCTGCAGATACCAGGCGGAAATGCGATTAGGCGCAACTCAAATCGACGTTACTCGAATGATTCATTGGATGGAAGACGAAACTCTTGGGATCCAGGTCGTCGTGGAAGTTCGGGAAGTTCGGTTGGTTGGGAAGATCCAATTTGGGAAGATAAGGTTAGTAGGATTTAATCAACAAAATTAGAAAGAAATTGTCGAAAACTTTATAGGGATAATAAACGTGCAAATAGAGCCACATGCATGGAGAATAATTTTAATACATCTAATTACGACCATGTTTGTTAAATTTCAACGGATGCGTGCTGCAATACGTCAAATTAACCGTTAGATCAATTTATTGCACTTGGAATGAAGATTGTTGTTATTTCTGTTGGTAAATCACTTGTTTAAGATGCCGTTATCAATTTTCTATGGATGTGTGAAGACAAATATTGATTGTGTGGACATTAACGACATTAATTTTAAATTCTCCATGAACAAGGCGTAATTAATTGTGGCCAATGATGGCATCAATGCTAATAACAATATATTTGGTATAATTAATGCAGTAAATGCGTGAAGAAACTTTAGAAAATTTCTCCACGAGTTGAAAATTCGTGGAGCTTCAATCAAAAAGATGTTATGAGTCTCCCAATAGAGGAGCTTGTAACAAACAAAAAAAAAGCCCAAAACTTATAGGAATGAACCTACTCGAACTGATGTTAATTAGAAACTGATTTTATGTTAAACATGAGTTTTTCAATTAGTGTTATTTCTTTGTTCTTTTTTCGTATATCCTTCAAACTTTCGTCCATTCGGTGAAGAGTTGGAGCTTCAAATTATTACATCATTACATTATTCGTAATAAAAAACAGCGACCAAACTATCCAAAACCTTTAGAGTTGCAATACATTTAGAAACTCTAAAAATGTGTGAGAAGTGATTTTCTCTTCACATATATAAAATTGACCCTCACCTGAAATTATATGATAAAAGATAGCCAACAAGAAAAAATATATATAAGAACCCATGTTTGAAAAGGCGTATCTGCCGGAAATATTGGTACGTACATTTGTTAAGAGTGAACACATGCATATGAGTGAACAATTGAAGCACTTCATTGGTTCAATGAAAAATTAGGGGATACTCCAAGAAGAAACATAGAAATAGCACTATATTAAATATCTTCTCCTGAATGAGTACGTACTACTTACAATCTACTTAACGGTTGGTGAAAATGAAACATTTATATTCCTTTAAAATGCATTTGATGGGATAATTCCAACCTTAGTACTACGTGCAAATTGACGCATGTAATCTCCGGTGATTCAGCATTAATTCTAAGCACGTCTGCTTAGAATTTGAGAAGGAATAACTGAATCCTGCACTACATCTCGGGAAGGAAGTGCTCATACTAACCACGCGGTGAAATGCGAATATTGACGCATTCGATTAATCACGGCAAAGAAACAAGCAAATGTATCGCGCTCGCACATGTGCAATGCCAACACAAACGCCATTAGGAGTCGACTTAGTATAAGCACGCTATTTATGAGCTTATACAGAGTGTTGGTCCTTGTGACTGCAAATTATGTTGATTACATTGCAGTTACAGATGGCTTGCTATGCTGATCCTGTTAGCCAACCGCATTGCCGTACAACATGCGGAATTTTCGAGGTTATTACGCGCTTTGGTAATAGTCATCCGGAATTGCGGAAATATTTGCAAAACAATCGCATTAGTGTTTGTGGACACTTGTGTATTATGTTTTGCATTAGATGCGTTTTTTTCACCTTGATACGCTTTTTCTGAGATGCATCATCCTCCGTCCGTGCGTGGTTGCTTTATAAGGCAAGTGGAATAATGAATGTAATGTGCAAGAGCGTATAAGTGCAAGCGTATTCTTTCGTGGTAATTTGCATGTAGTCTTGTGATTCATGCAGTAACAATGAATTGTTAATTGTTTGTTAGTGCGGAAAGGAGAATAACAATCATTCGTTAATTTTGCAATTTTAAGAATGACGTTAATTATTGAGGAATGTTGATATTGACAGATCGTTTTGTTATTAAGTGGTTTTTAATATTTAATAATGATAGTCCCAAAATAGAAGTGTTAAAATGTTTGTATCTAGATTGCAAAAACAGTATTTTGTGTAGGTTGACAATCGAAAGCTAAAACATTTTGCAAACGTTAATGTGTTGTTAAATATCACGTATTAATTTATAACGTTTGAGTCACGCAACAATCTCGTTTTTACTTTTATGTTAACATTTGTTTAGTCATGTCGAGACATTCATAAAATGTCTATAAATATTTTATTGAGGTGTATTAAAGATAAATTAAAGTAAGCTTTAGATTTTCCGAAATTTGAAATTTTTAGTCTACTACAATTTGCAGGATAAATTTTCTATACTCCTAAAGCCTGCCTTTAGCAAACACTCAAAAATTATTGATAGTGTTGATTAATTATCATTAATATCTTTTATTATGAACTAGAACTAAACTTGTTTGTACGGAATATTGTACGGAAGAAATTAATTTTTGTAGCGGTTTATTGAATTATTTATTATCCTTTTTATTCTTCCTTTGATATAGTTCTATTAAATTTTAACACAAAGTTGATCTGTTCAATCTTATAACCGATTTTTTTCAGTTTTCTTTCAATGAACCGAGCCAGACTAGAAACTAAATCACGATCTATGATAAGATAAATACAGAATTCGGAAGTTGGCCATTCAAGCTCTATCACTTGGAAGTCTAAAATGCTAATAAGTCTTAATAAGAAATTATAAACTTCTGAATATCCCGGCGAACATCTCACTGGATATGTAAAAACTTTCGATTCGCATCGATACTTGTTTATAAGGGAAAATCTCATTAACCGGTTATAAATCCATTTTTTGAGTTTTAATCCCCGACTAATGTAATTCAAGAATATTCCCTCAAAAATTCAAGTCGATGTTATGAACGCATAAAAAATTGTATTCTTGTGTTACTCAAATTGAAACGTCATTTTTCGAGTTTGCGTACCTGATTGGTAAATTTCTATCGAATAAGACAATTGATGACCAGAGAGGTCAGACAAAAAACAAAACAAATATTCAGGTCCGCAGATATGTGGATATTAATGACAATAAAAAGTTGCGCACTGAGGCACAAAATTAGAAGCCGCACCATCAGACATTGGCAGATAGATAAATGATCACGTCGAAATAATACCACCAAATGGCAAAAAAGAGCACTGGGTAGGCCCCCAAAACTGTGAGCACACTCGTGGAAGTCTCTATCACAGGAAGCAAAGTGGCTTAAAGAAACCCACAGTTGCCCAAGAAGACGAATGAGAGATATTAATAACCTGACACGAAAGAGCAAAATTGTTTTCAGATTTTAATTAGCTGCATTAGAAAAAGTTACCATCACATTGTTACAATCACTTGTTTACCTGTGAAATTATAATTGAATGCACTTATTTGGTAAATTTCTTTAGTTTCCAATTCTTCTCTAATTGTATATTTATTTCCAACAAATATATCCTAATTTATTAGAAGATGCATTCATGTTATTCTTGCTAATCTAAAATTGAAATTAAAGGCGGAAGAAATTAAAAATACGATTTATACACGTGTACATAGCTTTGCTTACTTTTATTTCAATTATGAATATTTCAATAACTTTCATTATTGAAGGAAACCGCACGATGCGGATGTATTTACTCATTGGAAACTGTGGTCGTTTCTGCGGCTTGAAGAAATTCATCCGGCCTACCGACTAGAATACATTTCCTTCGGATGGCTCTCCCTCGCGTGACAGCGTGATGATGCAGATTGCACACTGTCGCAAATTATGCGCTGCTGCTAAAAATGTCCATGCTAAGATGGGCATAATGTGCGCAGTGCGATTTTCACTTGCACACTTTATTGACCAGATCGCTTCCGTTCCTATTTCTCTCGCTCTGGCCGTTATTATTTCTTGGCGTTTTTAAAAACAACGCGAACCGTTGGAAGTGTTTGCATTATTTTCCTTGCAAATTGGACCGTAAAATCGATGCGACGTTTGGTTGAGCACGAGATGATTTTCCACGTAATGCTTTCAAATTACGGTGGTTGCAGAAATATGATTGAACTGTTGTGGTGTTGAGATAAAATATCGACACTAATAAATTTGGTTAAATGCCTGTTTGAAAAAGATTAATTTTCAGGAAGTACATCAAATGATGTTTTTAATAATATGTTTTGCCTAAGAAGTACAAAGGATTTGAGACCATTTAAGAATTACCCTAATAATAATAGCATCTTAAAATAAATAAAGTTGTTCGTTCTCATTTATGTTTACGCACAGATAAATTTAAATAAAATGTACGCAACTTGATTCCGGCGCTCTCTATTTGTTGCTAACTCTAGCTTAGTACAGTTACTTTCTGAATAACAATCGAGCTCTTATAAGTTGTGAAAGTTTTCTCATTCCACTCTTCATACAAAGGTGGCTCTGGTATTACCTTATTGAAGTTATTGAAGAGCTTAATAATTCATATTTCAATGGTACCTTTGGACTTTTTAGTAACATTATTGAATTATTGTTGTTGGTAAACATTCAATGAGAGAAAATGTTCTTGGTATATTCAGCCCTTCTGCTGGCGTAACTTTAGAAACTGGCTACTCCTATTTTTATTGCAAATTCTGATTTTATAACTAAAAGTATATAAGATTTATATCATTCATTCACACAACTTCTATCATACAGTCTTAATGTAAACCCTAGCAAGACTACGATAGTACCGTTCACCAGAAGGAGGAAGCTAAATATAAAAGCCCCCCGGCTGAATGGAACGGTCATCCAGCTCTCCATG